>JAQFYP010000026.1:0-63384 GCA_034694865.1 Bilobella braunerae
AAAACTAATCCCTAAAATAATTTACCATCAGCTGGCTGCTGAAAATTAACGTAGGCATATCCGAGGGAGCGGCGAGTGATCAAGTCACGGCAAACTCGAATCGACAAAACAGGTCCAGATTGAGAAAACTTTTCAAAAAGCATTGCTTCTGTGACATCCGGGTCAAGGTCCCCGACGTATAAGGAAGTCATTGGATAGTTCGGTGCGGTTCCTCCGGCTGGAGCAGCCACCGGAACAGCAGCAACGGGTGCAACGGCCTGCATGTTTCACTGGCTGTAAACAAAGCGAAAACATAAACATTTCAAATCGTTTCGTCTGGCCTGCAGCGAGAAGTGTGACCCAAATTGAAGGATCTCTAAACATGCCATTCTGTCGGACAGTGTCCAAATTAGCCCTCTTTTTGCTCCAAATTCATCAGCCAACGATCGAACATACGGATACCATAAATTCCGCCCTTCATTCATTTCTACTTGGCCCACAGTATGACTAACACTAATTTACGATTAACGTGGTCATCCTTGATTGCCGTTAAGGCCAAGGGAGGGGAAGGGGCTTTAACATGGAAATATGAAGAGGAGTGAGGCAGAGAAAATGGCGGAGAGCCTTACCTTGTCTGTAGAAAATCTGTAGACGTAAAAAACGGAAACCGATGAAGGACTGGTTAGAGTAACGTTGGAACAATGGATCCTCCCTTTGACCTATCACTTTTTTTTGTGGATTTTCTAAATTTTTTAAATTTTTTTTTGATTTTTTGAATTAATTAATTAAACTAAAGCAGGGGGAAATATCGAAGTGATGAGACCTCACTGCTACAAAGAAAGAAGAGAAATGAACGAGGGAGGAGGAGGAGCAGAGCAGAGCAGTTCATGGAAAACCCACAGCACTTCGAGGGCACAATCAAATGAAAGTGAAGGGGGAAATCCTCTCCACTCCACCCACAAACCCCCCTCTAGACAACTGCGCCGCATTATCATCTGCTCAAGGTTGTCCCTTGAGGCCATTCACTGTCCACGACGCTACCCCCACGCTCATTGTTTGACAGCATGATTGTTGCATTCGTAGAATCATCAGTAGTTTCCAAATTTTAGCATAAAAAATTGGTTAAAGTCGGAAGAATTTTAGGAAGGAGACGAATCCAAAAATCTTATGAGTGTGAGCAAACGACCGTAGGTATTAGAGTCAAATGATATTTTTAGTTGATAATCTAGAAAAAAATTTTGAAATGCAAAGCAAGAAAATATTGACAAAGTATAAGCAAAATTATACGAAAATAATAATGTGTAAATGCAAAGCTGTATTCGTCTTTTTTAAATTTTAAAAGAAATACCGTTACTTACATTTCAGACAATTTTCTAAAACTTCTACTGCAAGATTTGAGCGCTTGCGCATTCATTCATTTGGCACTTTGTTCTTGCAATTAGCAAATTAGTTATTTGTAACTTTAATTAACCATAAGCCGTGGTGCAGATGTCTAGAGTGTAGAATATTGCATGCTTCGTAAGGTCTTTCACACCCAATCGCATCTGTGTGCTTCCCGCGAAATTTCAAAGTGGATATCCAAGCGTTTCGCATCTGCTTATGAATTCGAAATGTGATGTGATCAAATCGAGAAATGAAATAATTATTCAAAGCGTCTTATAAATTCAATTTAGGTAATTTAGGTATTTTCAATTTAATTGTGCTTATCAATCACTGCATACGCAATTTCTTATGCAATTGAATTGAAAACGAGAACAGCATTTTGACCAGCTAACTAACGTAATGTTTTTCGAACAAATCAAAAGAGAAAGCAAAGAGGCGTTTTTATTGCTGCAAAGCAAAAACGCAATTGGATAATGTGAACTTTTTTTTAACAAACATGCAATGCTCCAGCTTTTATTCTCATCAAAGTATCGTTTTTTTTTCTAAAATTTTGAACTTGTTGAAGAATCGTGGTTCTCTTATTTAAAATCAGCGATGGACGGGCGTTGATCAGGAACTTGTGGAAAAAATCGACTCGACGGAGCGACTGAGCTGGCGGGCTTGATTTTATTTCGGCCGGTACCTAAATATTATTGTCAATCAAATTATTAGTTTTTGGTAATTTTTAGTAAATTGCAATTAATTAAAACGCAGGTAAATCAATTAGTACCCAGAAGAGAAGTTGTGAAGCTTCTGTAGTCCTCCGTCACCGTGTACAAGAACCGCGTCAAGCAGGAGTCGGCCGGAAGACAGTCTCCGCAGGCAATGACAAGGAGCGGATCCATTTTGACAGCGTTTTGAAAATCATCATACGTTATTTGACCGTCACGGTTGTAGTCCAACTTCTTCATGGCCAGTTCCACGATGTCCTTTTCAGCGTCTTCGATTTCCTCCGGTTCGAGACCGTAGCCCGGCTGGAGACACCCCTTGAGGCACTGGTGAAGCTCCTCCCTGGCCAACGAACGGTCGCCGTTCATGTCGTAAACGAAGTAGCAGAATTCAGAGAGCTCTTCCATTGTTCCACGGATCATTTGGCTCAAGCCAGTGATAAATTCGTTTGCGTCAACCTGCGGAGACGCAGGAAGGTGCTTCAAAAAAAAGTTTTCCCAGCGGGTCGAACTTGCCTAATTAGATGCCTAAAATTCTAGGATTTCGATCGTATGACGTCCTAGCTCGAACTTTTTTTTCTAGAACGTACGGATCCGTCAGCATTTCGATCGAAAGCTCGAAACATGAGATCCAGCATTAAGTCTGAGCTAATTCCAAGGCAAGCGTAGAGGAACTCTCGAAATCGACCACGGTCCAATTTCCCACGGTAGTTCAAGTTCTCATGTGTATGCAGCAGGGCCAAGCACTTTGAACCAAATAATCCAAATTAACATTTTACTGTTATGAGAATCCCTTGTTCAAACTACTCCCGAGGGACTGCAGTTACGACAGATCAGATTTCAAAATGACTCAAAATTCAGGGAAAGCGCAAAATAAAACACCGCCGCGGCGGCCCATCCATTTCTACTCTACAAACCTCTTCTGAATTGAAATGTGTTCTTAGGCTTAGCTCGTCGGCCATGCTGGTCATCTGCTGACGCTTCGCCAAGTTTCCACCAGTTCGTCGCACCGTGGGCGCCATTTTGTTTCTTCAGAATATTAGTCTATAGGAATAATGACCCTAACCGCGCACTGACAATTCTAAAAACCGCTGAACGAACAAAACTTGACGAATGAAGACTATTGACCAAACAAAATCCATTTTATCGATATCTGTTTTCATTGTCATAGAAAAAGCCAATGGGCTGGAAAATGTGCAGCGATCACGGAACGTACGCTTGGGTGAAACAGCGCTTCCAAAAAAATAATGCTACAATAATGATGCCGACGAACCAATCATTATAACTCATTTAAAATTTTAATTATCGATTCCAGGAAATATTGAAGGAATACAAAAATGGTGACCCGTAATAATACGGTTTCTCGCTCTCTCTGTCTACACGCCTCGCTTAAATTCCTAAAAGTTTCAAATGCATGCATAAAACTAGACTTCGCAGCACAGCTGTAAAGTTAAGAGCCCTTAATTTATAAACCGTAGGGACGAAACGGCATGCAAAATCTAACGCTAACATTTTACAGATTTCGTAAGAATTTAACTGAAAAGTTTGGATTTAGTAATACTAAAATTGGAGAAATAGTTATTCGCTCTTTTTCCAGTAGGTTAGGTCTCAAGAGGAGGTAACTGCGCTTCCCGGCGTTTCGCCAGCCCAACCGCATTTTTTTGCGCCAAATTTGATCTTCGCTGCATTGATAGTTGCAGCAAATGTTCAGACGCCATTTTTCAGAACTGGCGCCGAAAACGACGGCGGGAAATACAAAACGCTGTACGCTCAACCGGAAGGTTTTACTGTTGAGACGCCGATTCACATCAAGAGGATTTCCCTGTCGTTGTGCTGGAGGACGTTGACGGTTCATTGCCTGGAGGGTCATTTACAAATTAGGTCAATCATTGAACACTTGAAAACCTTTCTTTTTTAACCTTTTTTTTTAAAAACCGGCCATACCTTGTTGAAAACTAAGGGAATTTAGGGCGTCGGCCACGTCAGCCGTCGAGGTCGTTATTACCCCTTCTTCGGACACGTCCGGAAGAGCGTTCCGCCTTCCAGTCCGTCCAGTGTCTATGAAAAGTTTCAGCTCGTCGGCTGTCATGGTCGAGGTGTCCATGTCCTCTAGTTTCTTTGCAGCGCTTCCAGCACCACTGTCACTTGACCCTGATGCGGCAGCAGAACTCGACCCAGGTTCTCCCATAGTACACCGTCAAAATCAGGTTAAGTCATTATTTGTTTTCGGAGTTTAAATAACAGCCTATAATAGTCACTTCAGAAGTTTTGGTAATTGGAGAGAGAAACGGTAAACAATCCGCAGAGATCACTTTCACTTGACTTAATCTTCCTCCCCTTCAGCAGGTTTCTGCAATGGAAGAAATAATTTAAATTAAATTTAAATTCATGAGCATTTGAGGCTTAATAAACCTACTTTGAAAATTGAGATATTATGCAAGTCTTAAAAGGGACACTGTCTTTGAAGCAGAAAGTTTTGGGTGGGCGGCGGTGAAAGTTGGAGAAAGTGAAAGTCTGACTTTGAAACCTGTTTTGACGGCGGCGGCAGGCTGAATTCGTCCCATTCAAGAAGCATTCTAAGTCATTGAATTTTCAGAAAATGAAAGGGCTTCCCTTTCCTAACGTCCTCATTCCTTCTGCATAAATGAAAATACTTTTTGAATATTCAAAATCCCTTCAACTTCATTCCCTTTTTAAGACGAACTTTCATCTTCCCTTCGCACTTTTCAGGGCCCTTTCTCTCCTTTCTACATATTTTGTAGCGGAGAAAGTTTTGAGAAATTGAAATTCCCAAACCTCCATTCTAAAGTCACATCAATCCCTCTGTAACATGACTCTTAAGGACTACTACAAATTTTCTTTTTGGAGAAAGTCTTTTTTCCCTTTCTCCGCTCTTCACGAAAAGGAACAGTTTCGGCCTCACTTGGAACTCTTACGGTAAAAAAATTTCCCTTCTGGGCTTCGTCTCTCGCCACTTTTTTTCCTTTCCATCAATTTTAAATCTGGATAATAAATATAATGCTCTTTCGCCATTTCCAACATGACTCAAGAAGCACTACACTTTTGATGGAGGCTTCCTCCGTACTACAACACCGTCAGAACACAAAAAGGCGAAAATTTTATCGATTTGTTCATAAATTCGATTTTCCACGGTCCGCTTGACACGGCTCTTTACTTCTCAAAAGGCTTAGAGACTTCTCTCTCGTTGAATTGGTAGTGGCATGGGAATCAAAAATCCTCAACGTAGCAACGCCGTATCATTTCCTGAAATTTTCCTAGTCGACGTTTCCAAAATTTCCGTAGTCGAATCGCTGAGGAATTCATACGACGAACAGTGGAGCTATACTTCAGTTGAAATAAAAAAAATTGCAGAAAATTTGAGAAAGTTTAAAGAGGACTCTCGTTCGGCTTTTGTTTTCTCCTCAAGTGCTTTGCTTTCTCCTAACTTTCTCCCGCTCTCCTTGTCTGTAAATTTTTCAATGAAGGCTCCTGGCGATGGGAAATGGCTTAATTTTTGTAGCTGGAGAAGTATTTTGTCGAACAGAATGCTTTCTTTTCTTCACTTTCCCTTTGTTGGATGGTGCCCTGGAAGGGAGAGCCGGAAGGGGTCCTCACAAAGGGAACAATAGCGTGGGAGCTTGAGTAATCCTATTTATCCTTTAGAAAAACAAAGAAGCTTCTAATCTCTGACAGCTCCAAACGTCTTCTTCAACGTTGAAGAATCAACCATCAGTTATCCCTACGAACGGAGTTACACGATTATGGAGAGATGATGAAAGATTTCGACGAAACGGAAGGCCTCCTCGAAAATCGAAAAAGCGAAAGGACAATAATTTATTGCTTGACGATGCCAAAATGGGAAAGGATAATCGAAATTGATACTAGAAGCTATAATTCCCGACTACAGAAGGGCACCTAGTCAACCCTTAATTGGATTTGTGGAAACCTAGGCGGATAATTCCGACCCTTCCATTTGTATGCTTTCAGGCTTGTTGTTTTTTTTTGGGGGGGAAAATACCCCTCGCGTGACTACCTTATACAAAACATGGCTTATTTTAACTTCTAAATACATTTTTTATTTTGTTTTGAAAGTATAATTTATTAATTCCAAAAAATTCTACTTATTGAATACCGATTTTTAGCAGCTTTTCCTAGAGCATGCAATAATAATGGCATCCACTTCCACCCTTGATAGAACTTAAGACTGGTCAAAGCACGGCCCTTCCGAAAACGGAAAGTCCTAGGAATTCAATTTAATTTTAATTTAAAATAATTAATAGTTTCTTTAATTAATAGTAATTAATAGTTTAATGCTAATTTTAGGATTTTAAATTAAATCATTCTGTGCTTGAACGGGTTTTTAACTATAAATATAAATTAGCATCAACTCTTGGGATAAATCATTTAATTAAAATATTTTATTACCCTTGTTGGGGATTTATAGAGCAAAAGCTTCATACGCCCACGCCGTTAATTTTACTTGAAGTTATTGCATACGAAAACTTCAAAAGTGAAGTTGAAGTCTGTCTGTCGTTAAATTTATTTGAGTTTTACGACTTTAAAATTACCAAGAAAACCCACTGTGAAGTGTTTTAAATAGATCTTATGATTTATTAAGTACTACTGGACAAGCATCTTCGCAGTTATCCAATTTTTGTCAATTTTGTAATGCTCTGTCAGGCTTGTGAACAAAACGCGAGTATGATTGTAGTCATGGATTGAGTTATGACGGGCGAGAGGCAATTTCCGAAAACGAATTTAGTAATTCAATTTTCTCCTACAATACGACAAGAGGCTCTAGTATGGTTTGTGGAGAAAGTAACTGAAATTGGACTCTGGATTCGATTTGAGCCGCCCGGAAATGATCAAGTAAAAATTATACAAAGCGTTTCAAAACCAGCGCAAAACTTTTAGGCCAAGTTTGCATCTTCCAGCGAATTTCGCTACATGTGACAGCCGACACCGAGAAATTCATCAGCGCTGCCCAGGAGCTCGGCATTCGGAAACCTGCAGTTGGGTCTGGCCGGCTCAGATCAATAACCACTGGGACAGTTGACCAGTTTGTTCCCGAAGGTCATAGTGTTGATGACCTTTTGACCTCGGCCGACAAACAACTAATTATCCTTCAAGAATTGCAGCGCATGCGCCCCTCTGCACCAAGCGAAACCGTTCCAGGCTATCCATTACTTCCTCTTCCTGATGGAATTCCGCCCTGTATGACCCCTTTTTAGTACTCAAGGGCTCGACGAAAAATAATCGAAATTTTTGACGGTGTCCTTTTTATGTTTCAGTTGAATTGTATCTGGAAAAGAAGCTGATTTTAGATTACTTTCCGCTCCATGATAACAGTGAATTGAGTGAATTCGAAGAAGATTGGATTTACTCTGTCGTAGCTGGGCAGCCCTTTGGTAATGGCCTCCAAAGGGCCTCTTTGACATCCTTGTCGTTCTAAGGGCAAATGGAATGCGGGAGGTCCTAAACTATAAGTGATCCTGATTTTATTTACGTTTCCTTCATCTTCTCAGACAAAATTCGGGCCTACTTTGGAGACGGGATCAGCATCTACTTTGCCTTTTTAGAATTCTATACGAAGCTCCTCCTTGCGCCGTCGCTCTGCGGGATCTACCAGTTTTTCATTGGTGGGAACGACAGGAAGAACGTAATTCTCGTGTGCCTCTTCAATGTGACCTCGGGCGTTCTTGTGGGACAAGACGCCTGGAGACGGAAGTGTGAAGATTTGTCAATGGCCTGGAACAGTTTTTCCGAGTGGCGCTTAGTCAGACCCAATTTCCGCCCAAATCTGTCCATGTGGGAAAAAACGAAAACTTGGTTGAAGATAAATGTCGTTTCGGCGGGGGCCATTTTGGCCATTGTCACTCTCACTGGAGCCATTTTCTTTTTCTCCCTCTGGTTCCAGACCTACTTGGAAGGAAATAGGCCAATTGGGACCATCTGGACTATCGCTGATACGCTAATTGTCGCTGGAATTGGACACTACTATACCAAGTTTGCGACGTTTTTGACCACGTGGGGTTAGCGTGAAACATATTCACTTGCTACACAAAAATAACTGCAAAAAGAAGCACTTTTGTTTTAAATCTCTGGTTTTTTTTTTAAATCTCTGTACTTTTTTTTAAATCACTGTACTTTTTTTTAAATCTCTTTACTTTTTTTTTAAATCTATGTACTTTTTTTTTACCAGAGAATCATGAACAACAAGCAGATTTTGAGTACTACCGAGTCTGGAGATTGGTCCAGTTTGAATTTGTCCATAATTTCTTGCCCCTCTTCTACATTGCGTTTTGGTTGCAAGATTTCAATATTCTTCAACTAAAAGTGAATCGAGTCCTTTTAATCGTACCTATCACGAGTGGAATCAAGGAAACAATTTTTCCGTTGGTAGTGTACAAGCAACTTCGAAGGGTAAAAGCCATTTTTTAATATATAAAATCGAAAATTCAAATATCATGGAGGCAATTTTTTCAAAATTGGATTCAGTTCAGATCCTATTTGGTTCGAAATTGGCCGGGATTGGTTTGCTGGTTCCTTTGTGATACTTCTCCAGCCGAAACCCGCCAAAGTAAAATTCTGCTGTCAAATCCCCTGGAACAATGGCCGCAAGAAGCTGTAGAGCTTACGTTCCTGGAAGAATCTGACTCGCGTGTGACAGCCTCGCGGCTACAGCAAGACCTAAGTCCCTACGAGGTTCGCCTAAAATCAGCCGTGGCGCACGAATCTAATCCAAAATTTGGATCCATTTCTCACATTTGCAGAGCACATTTGACGACTATCTCGAAATGTACATCCAGTTTGGTTACGTTTTCCTATTCGCTGGAATTTCTCCGTACGCTGCCATCCTCGCCTTCATCAATAACTTTTTAGAAATACGGATGGACGCTTGGAAGCTCTGTCGAGTTAATCGAAGGCTATTTGTTAAAGGGACGCGGGATATTGGACCCTGGCTCGTAAGTGTCTTCCTAAACTTTTAATTGGCTCAATTTCTCTAATAAAAACGTTCTAAAAAAACTATTTCCAAAAAAAAAAAAACTTTTCTGTTTAGACGGCCTTCTCTATCCTTGGATTCGTTGCCATTTTTAGCAACTGTGCCATGCTCGTTGTCCACGCCTCCGAAGATCTTCCTATTCTTACATGGTCCACCGCCGCCGTCGGCGCAGGGCTCCTCGTTAGCAGCAAACTTTGCCTCTACGCTTTTCCTGGTCCTCCACCAACCCACGCACCTACTTGACCTTTCCAAACCTTGGAATGAAGCACCACCTTGATGACCTTGACCTTTTTCCTCCTCTGATTTGATACGCTTTCACATCCATTTTTAACCTTTGTTTGTCAATTACCCTCGAAAACCCTTCTCACCTCTGCCTGTGTTTGACCTAATGAAATTTTCACTAATTAAACCCTGGGCAAGTACTTTCCAATCAAAAGTTGAGCCCACTTTCCCAACTTTCCCTGAGATAAGGGGGTCCACCTCCTAATGGCCCTATTAGAAACCACTTAAATCTACGGCCTTATTGATTTTTAGATCTAGAGCGCGTTTTTGTCCTGTCAAGAAGCTGAGACACTTTTCCCTATGACACTTTCCCTGTCACTTCCTGATGCTCAGAGTGAGGCATCTAATTTGCCTCCTCTCCAAAAAGTCCCTTGACGTTTGATGTTTATGGCGTCATTTTCTACTTTCCCCAAAACCAAAAACCCTTGGTCCAGCAGCGCTGCTGAAGAACCAAAAACTAATTAATGAATTTCATTAGCGTCTTTTCCAAGGACGAAAGAAGGAATCCTGCTGGAAGATTTGAGGCTGGTAGAGCCAAGGATTTATTAACTTAATTTCCGTCTTCCTCCACAACCATCATCCATGCTCCAGCAACAATAAAATAAGGCTGATTTCCCATAGCTCAGTTGCTTAATTAAGCATCTCGGGGCGTTGCCGAATAACTTCTTTCACCAGAATCTTCAACTTTCAACTTTTGAAAAATAAAAAATCATAGCGGAATGAACCTTAATTTCCTGCGGATTTTTCGCTTCATTTTATGAACCCAACTTTCTCCTCCTTTGGGTGCAGGGAGGAGATAAAGGGAAAATGGCTCTCTCCTACTTTTTTGATTCTTCAAACTTTTTTTTTAGAAAATCAATTTAGCCTTTTTGTGGCTCTTATAACTTTTGAAAATTGCAAGGGCTCAAGGCGGAATGCACTTTAAGTTTATTTTTCGCTTTCACACACTCGTGGTTATGAGGTGTGGGCCTTCGAAAATTGATTTAGGGCGGCAAATCAATAGCGGACCCAAATTCAAGTAAATTGCAGTTTTTTTTCTCTCTAAAGTAGAGGTGAAAGTTGGGAGAAAGTAAAGAAGTAAAAGGCAATGAAGCATGAACTGAAGTCAAGTAGTGGACCATAAGTAAGACTTGAATTGAAAGGAACTACTACCGGAATTGATTCGGACTCTTGAACCAATCAGGCGGAATTGAGAAAGTTGAGCCGTTGCGTTGGTTTCTGGGAAGCATTTTGGCATCAAAGTAGAATTACTTTCATGACACAGAACTACTGGAAGTATTCTGTAAAATAGAAATCGTAGTCGGAAGGACCAAAGGAAATGAAAAAGTCGATGCAGTAATTATCCGAAGGGAATATAAAGTAAAGCCTGTCCCAAATTCAGATCAATGTTTTGTATCTTTCCAATTGCTTAGAAAATAGAAAGTGCTAAACGTGCCCGTCCCAGCACAGTGCAAACATCAAAACATTTCTCTTACTGGCCACACTGCTGCTGCATTATTAATTTAGATGTTGCTTCCATTGTCGAGTGGGTTTTATTTTTGTACTGAAAGGACTAGGGAAAATTGGCATTCGCCATATAAGACAAGGGAATAGTGGACAATGAAGAATATTAATGAGAAAAAGGTCGTAAAAATAAGGGAGAAAGTGCGGTTTGAGAATGTGTTTTGCGTAGTGAAAGTAAATTAACAAAAGAGGACTTTTGAGGAGAAAGTTGTAGTTTGGTTTCATTAATTACGTCTCTCCCAGCCGAGAGAATCGCTTGAACATCGTCATCAAAGGCCCTGAAAAAGCTTCCCATTTAATTCAACCTGCAAAATAAAAACAGCTAGCCATTAAGCCCATCTCCTAAGCTCCGCTTCCCTTCTAAATGGCCAAATTGGGAATATTTGGAAGTCGCGAAGGACCGAAAGCGGATTCTTCTGGCGCTGCTCGAGTGGTCCCTTTGTGAGTACTTTTCCACGTAATTGATTCCATTTTCCTTTTTAAATGAAAATCCCACTCCTTACTTCCATCTCAAAAATCAAAACCAACAGAACTTTCACACCAAGCTCAAAAGTTTGAGCTTTCACTTTACTTTCACTTTCAACTTTGACAAAACTCATTACACAATTTCAAATGAGTGTCCTTTGCATATGAGTTTTGAATCCAACGAATTAATTATTTTATCAAACAAAAGCCATTTCAAATCAGTTGGTTTTAAATCAACTTTTCTCCTCTTGGTTTGCTTCAATTATTCGAATTACGTCAATTCTGAACGCAAACTATTAAAAGCGGGTAATTCTAAATTCTAAAAAATTCTAAAAATAAATTAATTGAAAAAAAAACACACGACTCATGGAGAAGAAAACAAGACATTTCCTATTTTATAAATTTTTGATAGCTTCACTCTACTTTCACTTTAGAGGCACAAAATACCTAAATATCAATAGGATTTGTAATTTGTAGTAAATAAATTTACTATATTAATAATTTTTATTAATTAATAGAAATCACTTTCTAAAAGCGCAAATCGTATGTTATTTTGTTTGCAAATTTTTTACGTATTTTGCGGGAGAAAAAGTGAAAGAAAAAAAGTTGAAAACAGTTTTAGCTTTATTTTATAGAAAATCATGGCAGTTTTTCCTTATTTTTTCATGATCATGATTTGATGATGATTTTTCATGATTTTTCATGAGCAATATCATATTCCGGTAGTTTTTAGTCCTCGATTCAGGCACACCTTATTTGGAAGTGTGTCATTCGATCTTAAGGACAAGATGACTAATTTTTGTAGCCATTGAGTGGAGAGGGTACTTAATGGAACGGAATGTCATTGATATCTCAGGGCTCTTAAATAAAGTGGCTGATGCTGATACTGATGGAGTACTTCACTAACGTTGTCCTTTTTCGCTGTCCTACAGGGAGCCTTAATCCAAAAGTTACTGAAAGTTTTTTTTAGAAAGCATATTTACTCTCCGGAGACTAACATGTGGAGCCCTTATCCAATCCTTTCCCAAGGGCTCAATTAGGTAATAGTCATAGCCTAAAGGGCCTCAAAACCTAAAACCCACCCAAAACCTAACGAAAGCCCTTACAAACATTATTTTATGTCACTGTCTCCTTTCTCATTAAAAATTACACAGGGCCTCCAGATCCATCTTAACTGTGACAAACCTAATTTCCACAACACCAGATCCAATCCCTCACCAAAATCTTTTCCATCTGTATCACTTTTGTGGTGAAAAAAAAAAGCGTAAGGAAGAAAAAAAAACTATGGAAGCTAATTCAGCCATCTGGGCCGCTTCTCCCACTAATCGATTTTTCTAGGAAAAAAAAGTAGAAAAAAAATCTAGTTCAAGTATATACACTTCCTATTGAACTCCCCAAAGATTTCCAGCACTAATACATCTTCCCCCAAAGCCAAAAACCTAAACAAAATGATCCTAAAAACTTCTAGAGCCAAGAATAACAACCAAAGTCAGTAAATTATGTAAGTTCAGCTATAACTTTCCCTGAGCTTTTTTATTACAATTTGAAATTCAGTAAAGCTCTCCTTCCCTAGAAAATATTCCTTGTTGAATTAGGAATGACATGGAAATTAATTGGACTACGGCTAGGCTAGGACATGTTTCTTGACTTTCCAGATTTTCTCATTTACGTCATTAGTCTCCTACCTCCTGCATAATGAGATGAGATCTCTCGGAATCAGTAAAAGGCTCATTTTATTATAACTTTTACTTTCTCCTATTATACAGAGCCTTTCTTAATTGGCCTATATTTTGGATCACAAAACTCAAAAGGTTTTTGTGTCTTCCAAGAATTAGCTCTCTTTTTGGAAGAGCTTGCAAGGGCTCTTACTTATAAGTTATACTTATAAAGGAGTGCTTTAGAAGATCGAGATTTTGATGGTAGAGCATTTGTGACGAATAATTTCCCTATTCCCAAATGACAACTGTTTATGAAAGGCTCTGTACATTAGTAGCATTTTCCTGGATGGGAAAAGGCGGTAGGTACTTGGAGAGATGAAATCGTGGATCGATCTTCCTTTCTCTTCTGCTCTGCTTGAGAAATCTCCTAAGGAGAAAGTGGAGCCGCAGCTCTAAGAAAATGCTTTCTCCTTCTTTTTCTGTGTCCTTTAAAAATCCAGCGAAGGATTTTCTCATTTGGGAAGCATCCTTTACTGGGGAAAGGAACTAAATTCTGCCACTTTCTCTTTTGAATTCCCCCTCTGAAAAGGAGGCCTAGAGTGACAGTTGGAGAAAGTCTCAATTGCGTATACAAAGGACGGGGGAGATGACGAAGGGCTCTGCAGCGGGGGAACATCATCCCTTTATTGACCGCAATAAAGGAGGACGATGCGAGGCAATCATCTTCTTCGTCTTACGAAGACAGAGTCAAGTTGTGTAGCGCGGTCTCGGCTGGGGGTAGAGCAGCTCAAAAGGCTTTTCTTCTTCAAAGTGTGTGAAAACTTTCCAACGAAAAGCTAAGTTTACTCTGGCGAGAACAAATTCCAAACTTATGACGCTCCCTTGGAATTTTGGAAGCGCTGTCAGGAATTCTAGAGCGTTTTCAAGCAAAGTTTGGGAAACACCTCGAGCTGGAAGCTATTCTGGTGCCAAGTTTGGCGGAGGGACTCAGGAAGTGCCCTTAGGCGGAAATTCAATCACATCTTTCAATTTCATGTTATTTCAGGTGAACCATTTGGAGCCCCACATCGGCCTAGCTTATTTCGAGCCTCTTAAAAACATATAGAGTGCCTTTTGAATCAAACACCAAATGTAATACAATTTCAATAAGTGCTTACCTAAAAAACAAAATTTGCTAACCAAAATATTTCAGTGTAGCATCTCTACATTGTGTATTATAATTTATCAAAGTTAACATGTTCTTTCAAAATAAATAAATAAAGTAAAGGCGTTGAAATACAAATAATTCGAATAAAGCACCCGAAACAGTAAAAAAAATCTGGAATAGATCAACCGATTTCATTTAGTAATTTTAAGGATTATTAAAAATAGCAGAAATTACTTAGAAATTAGTGTCTTTACTGCGGACCAATAACAAATTCACCAAAATTATTTCAACTAAAAATTCATAAAAAAAAGAAGATATTTTGAGATTTGATTGAATTAATTGAAAACATTTTAAAAATAATTAGATTAACTTTAAAAAGTTTTAAGTGGGTTCGGTACTCTCTAAACTTGAAAATTGAGCAATGTTACAATTTGTTTGCTTGTTCGTGTTTAATTAAATCTTATTGTTAATCAAATATTTGTGTCATCTATATCCAAAGCTTCCTTTACATTGGTTACCTAGAATTACTACGATTTGAGTGCTTTTCCACTTTAATTTTAGACTGTGTCTCCCAAGACATTCCTGATCTGTCTTGCACGCCTGCTTTTGATGGTGTGCTTTCGAGAGGGCTAATGGGATGATATAATCTCTAGAGTTTGCGTAGGGCAGAAAATTTGAACTCGGCAGGAAGGCAAGATCTGTCGGTGATACGCTGAAGAGCGCTGAAAATTGAAAAGGGAATTTTTAGAAGATAAGGTTAAGGTGAAAATGGGAAATTGGAAAGACAGGTTCTTTCCCCAAAGAATGGTGGGTGACATTTTAGACGAGATTGGTAGAGAAAGGAGGAGAAAGTGATGGGGAGAATATGAGTAAACAAAAGGACACTTGAACTTTCTCCGCAGTTTTCCCTTGGTTGAAAAAAGGAAACGAAAACCACAAACAAAAAACCAGGCAAAAGTAAAAAAAACGAACCACGCTTTACAAAAAAACGCAACACTTTTAATCTTCCGAAATCGAAAAGAATCCAATTTTATTCGTCAGGGTCATCACAGACTTCTCTGTTTTGCTAACAGACTGCTAAGGAAGGTTCTTCCCGAGGAAAATGAAGACCTACAAACTACTATTCTTATGTAAATTTGAGTCGGTGTTGGTTCTAAAAATAGAATTCACCAGATTCAAACCAAATAGAATGGAAGAATGCGTCTGTGCCTGAAGAAGATGAAGGAAAAAAATGCCGTTCGAATGCTCAATTTAATTCCTTCCCTTTGAAAAAATTTCCACGCAAACTTTTGTAAAAATTGAATCGAAATTCACAAAACTTTGAATAGATTTGATTTCTTTTTTGTAAAGAGTACTTCAAGCGTACCCTTACACACTAAATTCATTTCTTTCTCTCCAACAACCACTTTTCCATTATTTTTTGAGTAAATTGAAACTGAGAGAGAGCTTTTCTTTTTCTCCTTTCACTTAAATATTTAATTAATACTTTCACCTGCTTTCTCTCGGAACAGGGCCTCCTTTTTGAGGGAGAATAATACTGTATTTCAAAAGAAATTATAAATTCTGAAACAGGTTTTCGTGCCTCGGCGGTCGCGTGCATTTGTTGCCTAGTACAAAACCCAGAGTGGCAGGAGCGACATTTTCAACATGCACCAATTTCATTTGCCCAAATGAGGTCACCGTTCTAGCTTTGGGCAAAAGCCCGGTCCTGTAAGAGCCAAAACTGACTTCACTGAACTTCATGAATGAATAATCCATCGATTTTTTGCATAACAATGTAAGGCAGGGCCGACAGAACATCAACATAAATACATACCTCCCACGACCTCAACAATTTCAAATCAAACATCTTCAAAAAACTATGTAGGGAAAGTGTAGGGAATATCGTAAATCTCAAATTCCAGTGTAACGAGCACTTGTAGGCACTAAAGTCCGGCAGTTTAATATATTTTTCATGCACGTCAATTTGCATGTTTTATTGAACTTATGTTTCAGTTCTTTACAACTCTTAGAAATCAATCAAATTTTATATTAAAAACCAAATAAGCCCGTTTTAGGACAGTAAGATTTAAAACTATAATCTGTGGGTCCCCAAGTTCTAAAACCGGCTTTTTTGGCTACCAAACTTTTAGAATCAAGGTTTGATAATTAATTCGAAGAATTCTATTATTTTACTCAACTAAATTACAAACCGCGTAGATTTGACAAAAACAATTCTAAACTCAAAGGAGCGTGCTTTATGACCCCTTAACACTTATCGTGTGACCAAGGAAGCTTTAATTGAGCCATAATTCCTAAATGTAACGTCACTTAACACCTCCACCTAAGCTTTTCCGCTGCGACGCCTAAAACAATTTGTATTTCAATTTTGTGTTACATGAAGTGTTAATCTCCTGCTGCCGGAAGTGCCTATATCTCTGCCGAAGAGGCACTTGCATCGAAACGCCTAACAGTAACAGTATACACCTACATTTAGTAACAAATTGGGATTTGGAACGGAAGGGCTTTATCAAAATGGAAGATGCAGTGGAGCAGAAATACCTTGATGAGAGACGTCTATTTCCGTTGTAAGATGATGCTTGAAAAAAAAAGTTAGCTTTAGTTCCAGGAGCAGCAGCAGGAATTAAGGTAATGATTTCCAATAGCCCACGCCATAAAATATATAATTTAGCAAATGAGCTACCTCTATAGAGCAGCGGCCATGCTGAATCTGCAACCCAAAGCTTCTTCCAGTATTATAATAAATAATCAATCCATCGATTTTGAAGCCGCCGCGGTGGCGGCCAACGGTTGTCGAGGATTTGAAAAGGTTTTTTTGAAAATGGAAGAAGGCTTTTGTTTCCCTCACACTTGAAAAATCAGATACAAAAGATTATTATGTGGACATGGGCGCTTTAGGAAGGCTACCCACGTAAACACATCTTCCTGCCAGTGACAGAACGCCCAAGATCCAACAAATACTTCTTGTCCTTGCGCAGCATCCTAAGGGCTATGACACGTGACGAGGGAACTAAAATCACTGCCTTCCAACCCCAAGTCTTAACAGAGATGGACTGAGAACCATTACAAACCTGAAAAGCCATTTGTCAATGTCCGGATGACAAAACTTAATTTCGAATTTTCCCTCCACAACTAAATGAATATCAGGAGGTCATTCTTCTTTTTTGGCCCAAAGCTAACAGCTAGCCAATCATCACTTCGCTGCCAATCAAAAGTATTGCTAGAGATTCGATGACAGCAGCTTTCCAAATTTTCCCTAAAAGTATCCTAAAATTAAGAGTTAAATAATCCATATAATTTAGTATCCTTAGCCAATCAATTTTAATTAAAGTTTTCTTAGTAGTATCCCGTGAATTATCCTTTTAGAAGTATCGCAATTACTTTTTTTTTATTTTATAAATGCCTCTAATTTTCTACCCTGCCTTATTAGAAAAAAACTGGTTAGTACGTCTTCAGCAGGCTGCAACTATTTGTGCTCTTCATTTAAAAAAAAGCATGGGAATATTTTTAATGCTAGTTTTTTATTAAATCAAGACAGATTACACTCATTAGCAGGAGATTTTTATCAGTGTAAAATTTACACTGTAAATTGAACCACATTTTGTTACCTCTTTCCCACGAGTCGAGTAGCAAAAAACGTAAAGATCTGCAAAAGGGAATCCTCCTTGGCAAAAGACTTGTTTGTAAGTTTGTAAAGGCCTTTTAGGCCAATTGAACTGGAAATTGTGGGTTAGCGTCAGAGGAGAATTTAAATAAATTTCCTTTTACACTTAAACCACTCCAATTATTGAAAAGTATTCGACAGAACTTAACCAACGTTTCCCCCACAAAGTGGACAGCACTCCTTTTGCCGGTGTCTTTTGACGAAGCCAAAACCTCGTGAGCAATGCCTATTGCTACTTTCTGAGACTAAATTGGCGTGTTAAGTGGATGCAAGTGGGGCAAGAGGCAGACTTGGACTGACGGAGTCCCCGAGAAGTTCGCTTAGGTCTTGGAAGCAGTTGGGCTGCTTTTCCTTAGAAGAAGGGTTTTAGGCAGGCGCTGCAGTCAGTTTACAATAGGCAGGGCAAGATCACGCTGCCAAAAAAGTAATATTTCGCAACTTTCCTATCCAGCACAATCGAATTCCCATTATTCAGGTCTCAGTAGGCCCAAATTTAATGCCAAGGTCCTACGTGACGAGGCACAAGATGAAGCTCCAGAATGACTACAAAATACTAAAAGATCATTTTAAATTTAAACGCTTTGCTCTTCATGAGTCACTTTTACATTCTAAAGGACTAGCTCTGGAACGGAATCATAAGAGGAGTTTTTTTTTGTCGCTTTTTTTTTAATTTTACGAACCTTTGAAAACGAAATTTTGGTACTTGGTATAGCTCCTGGAGCTGGAACTGAAGCTGTTTTAAAATGAAGATTTAAAGGCTATTTTTTTCTTCTTAAGAATATAAATTGAATGGAAATCGAAGCGGGGTTCAATTAAATTATACGGTGTAAGGTAAGAGCCCATTGTAAGTAGCACGCGTCGCTTTTCAAATTAAGATAAAGTTGTTTGTGTGACTGGATCTTCTTTTGTATTCCGCTGAATGCTGCAGTTTTTCAAATTGCGTATATAGCAAGAAAACAGTTTTGGAAATGGCATTTAGGAATTAACATAATCGTGAATAATGAATCTGCAAGGACGCTCATGGCCTTTTTGAATTGTATAAACAGCGATTCTTTAAACGTGGATTATGTTTATCTTCATACTGTAATTTTACGTTTAGAGTTTTGCAAAACTCTAAACGTAAAACTGTCAAAACTAAAGCAAAAAATGACGAGGTGTAAAATAAGTGATGCGCAAAATATGAAAAAAAAGTAAAGTGAAAGCAGAGAAAGCAAAATTTTTCAAAATTACGGTGTAAATTAAATTAACGCAAGTCTGGGGGAGCAAAGGTGAAGGTCAATGATTTATTGAGGGAATCACAGGTTAATTGTTAATTTATTCATCTTCCTCTTCATCATCAGCAGTTGTCGTCTCCTCGTCATCCTCCGACTTCTCGGTCGTCGTTTCCCCACCGCGGCCGCGCTTCTTTCTGCATTTCTAATTAAAATTGAAGAAAAAAAAACGACGCTGTCAATCACCGTCGAGGAACAATTACTTTGAAAGCTCAGGAGGTCTTTTATCTTGGCCTTACGTCATGAATTGCCTTGTCTAAACATTTGAAGAAGGGCTTATAATTCTTACAAGCCTTCTCGTCACTGAATGAATCTGAAAGCGAAACATAATGAAAATAGGGGAGTTTAGGATGTTTACCCAAGGTGACACATGTCACCGACTCGAAGTGTCAACCGAGGCAATTTAAGAGTCAATTTAAGGGTCGGGGAGGTTGACTGACCTACAGCCCTCGCACAAGTCGAGATTTTGTCCTTGAGGGTCTTTTGGACAGAGGACGGAAATGTCGCCTTGACAAAGCCCTCCATGGCAGTATGATTAAAGTACGGCCCACTTGTGTGATCTGAATCGGTGTCATGAAGCTGAAATTGAATTTTCATTTTTTTTTTGTAATTTTTTTCTTTTTCTATACAATGTTTAAGAAGAAGACTTATACCCAGCCGAGCTGTTCAATTTGACAGACGCGGTAGCACGCTGAATTTTGAATGCGTGACTTCTTCTTCGAGTCCCGCTCTTCGCTGATGTCAAATTCGTCGTCGCAGTCCTGCGCAATGTGGTCAAGTTCTGATTTGTCGAGCTGGACGCCGAGGCAGCTCTTCCATTCGGCCATGGTCTTGCGCACGCGCTCTACTTCCGATTTGTCGTCGCCATCCCCTCCAGAAAATATGTCCTTGATAATTTCCTTGATGTCGTGCAAAATATTTGCCTCCTATAATAATTATAAATATATAATTTTTATTAATAAAAAAATGAAACAAGGATAAAAGCAAAATTTTCAAAATGGATCGTTTCAACGTTTCTTAAAATTACTGGGAGCTCAAGTAAATCTAATTTATTCGTTTTCGTAAACCTTTCTCGGAAAAAGGCAATGACAAGGTAATGCTTTTGTTTCAGAAGTTATAATTTAAAATTTGAGGAACAGAATATTTCACGGTTTAAAAACAGTTTTCAAAGAATGACTTACTGCTGTTTTCTTACAAACGCAAAGTACCAAAATACTTAAAAACAGTTTAGAATTTAGCAAATTCATTTTTGAAGAGGAATGATACGAGACCAAAATCAAAATTGAGAATGCTGCCTTCACAGAATCGAGCTTCCTGTGATATAATCATACTAATTTGACAGGATTCAGCCCTAATTGTAAATTTTTATAGGAAAATTCCAATTAGCCCATTGACATCGGAACACGCAAGGTCTGTAGGGAATCTTCACTTCCACAACTTTCCCCAAGTTCAGTGAAGCTCGTGTCGTCCAATAACGCAAAATAAGGTTGACCCTCTGTCATCATCTTTTCAAAAAATTGTTGCATGTAAACCAATTTGCCACTGACCGCCTCCTTTCAATTAATTGACCTTGATTTGACCCGGAAGTTGACAAAATCAGTTTTTTTTTTTTGCAATTCTAATGACACTCCACCCTCTTTTTAGCGTTGGGTACTTTCCAGATTTTATACCTCTTGATCAACGTCCTCAAAAACAATTTTGCCTCGCGTGAATACTTGTCAATTTCTTTTCAATTCTCTTTGACAAAAAGAAATTCGGAAGTAGTAAAAAATAGTAAATTTAAATTTCAAAAAATGCCTACCTACCAAATCCTACTTTTCTACAAATATAATTCTTCGGGTGATTTGAATTCTGCAGCTTCCTCAACTGAAGCCCTCATTTTCAATTCTTTGAAAGCCATAATATAAAATCCTGGATTCGCTTTCTATGTTCCAAGACGCAAAAGAAAGTGAAAAATTGAGAACGGTAGTAGTACTTGCGTTTTTGGAACACGGAAAAGAATTCTCGTACAAGTTAAAATTAAGTTTCGAATTCATTGGATTTGACAGGCTTTTTCGACTTTTTGTAGCGTTTAGGCCACGCACCTCCAGCGATACCACCACCAAAGTGAATTGGGGTTGAATAATTTAGCATTTCCGTTTCAGCCTAACAGCTTCCCGCATGGAGGCCACTTGCCTCAAAAGAAAGTGAAATAATTGGAGAGAATTCCTTCACTTTTCTCCATCAAAAGTTCAGTCTTAAGCCTTGAAGAATTGAATGGAGCCTCCAGACGTCAGCAGCGTCTTTTGATCGCTTCTCAAGACTTAGACAGGCTCCAGTTCCCTTTTACGAAAATAAAATCATTATGAGTACTTTCTAAAAATGAAAATGAATGTAGGCCAATGTTAAAGTTATTACCATGATGGAGCGGAAAGAGGCTTCTCAAATGCCTCATTAAAATGCAGCTTCTCCCTTTGTCCATTTCCGTCCCTTTCTTTCACTACACTGAGCCCTTGGACCTGGAAAAGGCAAATTTAGAAACTGCTACATTGTACAAGTAAAGATTTACTTACTAATGAGCTCTCACAGATCTTTGGAATAATTTACAATAATTATTAAAATGACATATTGCCCTAATTATCCTTTTAGTCAAACCAAACTTCCATTGATTCATAAACGCCTAAATTCCTAAAAGAAATTATGCAATTCTGAAATCTCAGTGTGGTGAAAATCTGCTATTTTCTCCTGATAAAAAGTGAAGAACTTTCTCCAAATGAGGTTGAGACTTTTTTTAAAGAAAAAAATAATAGCATTCTAATAAGCCCAAGATTGTATAACAACCCTTGTTTTCAACCTTGAAAACGAGTCGCAGAAATTCCGAGGATGTGGAATTCCTTTGAAACAATTTCGACACAAAGTGAAAGTAAACGGCACAAAAGTCAAAGTTCATAAACTTTTTTTCTTTTTCATAAACAGTTTATTTCTTGCGGAAAATAAATGTGACATCAAAAATCAAAATCAACCTTGTTTTCTTATTTGTAATCCCTATCTTGTGTTTATAATTTCAAGTCTTTACAACATTTGTGCAATTAACAGTGAGGGACGTTCAGGTAAAAGTATAGGAATGATTCTCAAAACTTACATTTCAAATTATTGTTTTTTTTTGCAAGCACAAATTTCTCGTTCAACAGCAGTGTAAGTTAGATTAAAATAAAATTGAGCTTTAAATATCATGATTAAGTTCTTAGAAATGCTGTGAAACACCTTAATTGCTCACTACTAGTAGTTCCTTCTTTCTTATATAAGAATATTGATACGCAATCGTTCGTAAATATAGCATTGTTTCCTTATCACGCCACACTTCGAGTCCATTGTGCCACACATGATATCCTCTTATAATTAGTTTCTATACAAAAATAACTAACATTGGAGATTAAGTAGAGGTTTCCGCAACGGAACAAATTAAAAGACTTTACCTAATTAAATTATAATAAAAATCTAATATTCAAATTCTCTTCCTACTAAAATAAAACTCGCTTGGAATTTTTGGAAATCACTGGAAATAGGACAGGAGCCTTTGGATGGCGTGCATTGAAAAACTACAATTATTATCAACCTTGAAGTCAGATTTCGCAACAAATTCACTTCACAAATTTTGCTTTGAAATCCTGACATAAAATCAAGTCTCTTAATAGAAGAGGGAACTGGCTTTTTTTTTTATAAGTAAGTTACTTGCTGCTTAAAATCAAAATCTCATAATTCGTATCTCTGAATTACGAACGGATCCCAAGATTAGTAAAAGTTTAGGCCACAAGGGAGAAAAACTGGAAACATCAGACAATGAGCCCTTTAAAATCTCTCTCAGATATTAAGCCTTTGAGCTGCCGCTTCACCGCTTCCAATTCGTGTTCCAAAGCGACAACTTTTTCCTTCAATTGATTGTATTCTTCTATTGTCACAAATTCTCCGTTACCACTAACACCAGTCTGGTTAACATGGTTTGTAGGTGGCGTTGGATTACTAGCGTTCCTTTTCAAGGCACCAATTCCAAATTTACTTGGAGTTGGAGCTGGAATTGCTGCAATTGGAGTTTGATTGGAGGCCGGAATTGGCTGCGCCGTCCTCTCAACCGGTTGCACCGATGGCGCTGGCGTAGGCGTAGTGATTGGTGCAGGAATATTTGGTTTCACTGGAAGTGGTGGCGCTTTGGTCTGTATAAGGCCGGTGGCAGAGGACGACATGATGTTGGCAGCCGCTGGTGGAGCAACTATAACGGTACTAATATTATTGTTATTTGCTGCTACTGAAGAAGATGTCGGTGTAGTAGGTGAAGCAAGACCGGTTGATTTCTTCGTATCTTGTTTTAACTTCAGTTCAGCCATCCTGGAAGGTAAATTAGTGTTTAGGATTGTATGTATAATACTAATTAGTAATGGTAACGAACATGTTTTCGGATCATCGTCAAACAGCCAAAGAGTCAAATTAAGCACTCGAAATCAGCTAAGAAAAATTACCATGGAATAGCAGCTTTCGGCTTATTGACAGCCGATGTGGGCACCGATTGAGGTCCTGGAGAAGTTTCCTTTAGAGGAGGTGTTTGGGTTCCATCGGGTACATGAATAGTGTGACTGTTGCTTCTGGCAAAAGGAGGAGGAGCTACTTGCGGCGATTGACGCGCATGGGCTTGATCCGACTCCTTAACCGATTGCATTGGCAACGACACGGTTCCACTAGTTCCGTTCATCAAACCAAATTCATGTTCCTGCAAGTGAACGAGTTAATGTATTATGTTAATACTAAAGTTTTTACAAGTCCTGGAAAACTGAAAACAATTGTTTGAATTTCAGTGTAAGACTTCATGTAAAATCTAACCGTTACCTCTTCACGGGTGATAATGGCCGAAGGCGGGCGACGCTTCGGAGCTTTGGCCTAGAATTAGACGAAAGAAAGTAAGTAATTGGCAGTGCGAACACAGTTAAAGAACGCATAAACAAAAAATCTGAATTATAAATATTTACACGAGAGACAGTGAGATGATTCAGCTTTTCACTTCGTTCGATAGAATTCAAATTTAATTCATCCGCAGTTGGATTGTCAGTCAAAGGAGAAGATGCTTGCGGGGACTTGGCTTCCCTCTTGATACTGAATCCACCAAAAGCGCTTGCCAATGGGGAAATCGGAGATAAAGGCGCAGGCCCTTTTGTAGTCGGACTGTCCTTCTTCGCAAACGCCTTGATTTGTGATGCAACTTTAGATTCAGCTTTGGCCGATGGTTTACTTGCTCCAGACCCGTCCACAACGCTGCTTCCACTTCCTACTGGCAAAGACCCTGGTCCCGGATGACGAATCTCCTTCTTGCTATCGTCTAAATGAAGTACATAATTTATCAATCCTACAGAAACTGATCTGCGTCTGTAAACTAACTTCTCGATATACCAATCCGCTCTTGTGCAGTCACTTTGGGCTGGTTGGCAGCAGGAAGTGCTGTAGTAGGGGAATTCGGTATGATAACTTCCACGAAGTTGTCCGGAAAAACACCAATTTTGCCACGCAGTTCGCCTCGCCACCATCCTAATGAAATATTGTAAAAATCTGATCAAGACCACAAAACAGGGGCGGGAAGTCTCTGCAAACCAACCTTCGTCTTCACATTCTTTCGATACAATTGTCACAATGTCTCCTTCTTGAAGTGTTAATTCGTCCTCATTGGCAGCAAAATAAGGGTAAAAACACCGGGCGGTTTCACGCACTAAATACATAATGCAACAAGGGTTAAAACAAAACAACAGAAGGCCTTGCTGGGACATTGGATTACGTTTACTAAATTCTGCACTTCTGATAAAATTTCGTATTTCGCAGGAAATAAGACATTGGAAACAGATTGGGTGTCTTACAACAACCGCAACGCGAAATCAAAACAAAACAAAGAAAAGATACTAGTTGAATACCCACCTGGTTTGGGTGGAAGCTTTGGGGCACTTTCCACTTCGTCATCTTTGGATTGTTTGGAATAAGCAGGAATGATATCAGGAATGACTAAAGAAACAAACTCATCCAATAAAACTGTAACAATAAAAATAAACTGGTTACAATTATTAAACAGGTGATTTACCTTTGGTGGTTTTGGCAATGTACGTATCTCGATTACGGGCTTTCTCTTCTTTCTTTTCCTCGGGGACTGTGTTTCCGTTTTGCAAGTTATTATCCTTGTCTACTTCAGCAACAAAGTTCGACGGGAAAATTCCTACGCGGCCGTTTAATTCTCCCTTGAACCAACCTTCTTCGATTTCGTCCATAAAGTGAATCACATCACCTACATCAAGGCGCAGTTCATCATCTTGTACTGGAGCATACGAGAAGATTGCCTTCAATCGTCTAAAGACAGACACGTGTTAATCATTAGAACCACTATTCAGTTAAATCAGGGCACATGTCAAACATCAGTTGTCTTTGTCTGTCATCCCTCCATCCAAAATCCCACTGACTAACCTCAAATTAGGGCCTGACTTTTGCCTCATTTTCGGAGCATCTCCGTCACCCGGTTTGGGTTCGCTTGAGCCTGAATTTGCGGTAATAACCTTGACAAAGTTGTCGGGGAAGAGGCCACGTTTTCCATTGAGTGTACCTTCCCACCAGCCATCGTGCATTGTCACTACACCCGTGATACGCTCTCCTTTGACCAGCGTCAGTTCATCTTCCTCTTCAGCCTTGTAATCGAACTCGACGAGACATTCTGGAATTTCCAGAATTATCAATTATTGTTATTGACATTTTAAGTCTTTTAAAAGCACCAATTACACTGATTCCAGCACAAGGCATGTCCAGCCCACTGCTAGCCATGCCTTAGTTCGTGTATAACCTTAACGTTTCTTACCCATTGTCCCTGCCAATGCTGGCAGTAGTTTCCTGGACGTCAATTGTGTAAATACAGGTAAATCCTACAGCTGACAGGAGAGTATGAGCCTACTTAACTTAGGGCTGTGCCTGTCTCACCAACTACCCTTCAACCAAGTACTTGTTTATCAATTGAGGCCACTTAAGCAGGGTTTGAGGAACGATTAATTAGAAATTGAGGATAGCCATATTATCGAGACCTAAAACCTAATTAATTCGATTTACAGAAAGTGAAACAGGTATTTTTCTTCACTTTCGTTGATTTGCATTTCTCAAGAAAAAAAAACGGGAACACATTAAATTTTTAACAGATCAAGTCACCCACTGTTCATAGCTGGGCAAATCTTGATCCATTTAATCAAAACTTAAACAAATCTTAATTAATAATTACAACTTCCTGACAAAATTTAGTTAATCAGCAACATAATTAAGTCTAATTTTAATTATATACGTGCTACAATGCAAATTACCGGAGAATTTGCTCATGTCATTTGGCTCTTGTTGCCCATCTATGTCACTTAGGAATTCCAATGACATCTCTACAGGAATCCGACCCACCCAAATTTATGCGTCATCCCATCAATCTTCAGCCTCTTATTCACATGAAGTTTTTAAGCAAAATAATTATGCAATTCCTCGCACAAAGGTCAAATCGAGGTCACGCAATTCCTAGGCACGTAGTAATCAGCATCCACTAAATATCTGCCTCTAAATGCTCAAATAAAGCCTCTTTTTTGTCTCTCAACGCTTGCGCTTAAGCGTCTTTTTTTAAAATTTATTTCGCGATTTTCTTTACTTTTTCAAAAACTAAACTGATAAAAATTTATTTTAATTCAATTACGGCATGATTGGCAACTTTTAATAATTCTTTAGATATGGCGATTTGTCTTCTAAAATATCTCTCTCTGAAATATTAAAAATTATATTTAAACATTTAGAAAAGGGTGGATGAATTGCTAAAAGTTGAGTATGATAATATGGCTTTGGCTTCCTTAATTGCAAGAACTTGGAAGTCACTTTGTTGTGTTAAGGCACTTAAGGGTCCTTTGTAAAGGGCAGTTTTTGTTGTTTAGAAGATGCGGATTTCAACAGGAACATCCACCGTTGCTTGAGCTCTTCGGGCCATTACCTAGGCGCATGCCCACCTTGTCAGGGTCCGTCGCTATGGGTTCTTGACTCCATTTGTCCATTTCCAGGATCTGTTTCAAATGTTAAGGTTTAAAAACCAAGTCCATTTAGAGCTTAAAAAAGGGCCCTTGAGGCATAGAATAGGGCCCTTAATGGCTTCAATAACTAACCTTCGATACAAGAAAATTAGCAGCTTCATCAATATTAATGTTTTCTTTGGCTGAGGTCTCAAACCAGGCGGAAAATCCTTGCTGCTGACAAAATTCGTTCATTTTCTCGCGATTGGCTGCTAGGCCTTCTTTGGGTTGATCACACTGCAAAAATCGAATAAGCGTTTTGAAAATAAATTTAAGAATTTGACTCTTTTATTTTTAAAATTTGGTTTGCAGAAATGCTTATATTGATTTTTTTTTTCGTAGAGCACCTTATTTGCCAATAAAACTGCAGGGATGGAGCGTCCATCAGGAAGAACTACTTTTGAATCCAAATCTT
This sequence comes from Bilobella braunerae, assembly GCA_034694865.1. Taxonomy (NCBI): domain Eukaryota; kingdom Metazoa; phylum Arthropoda; class Collembola; order Poduromorpha; family Neanuridae; genus Bilobella; species Bilobella braunerae. The sequence continues at coordinate 27,556 of JAQFYP010000026.1, forward strand.
GCTTCCATTTTGGAACGGCTTCGAGCGTAGCGGCGCGAGCGACGTCAAAGACCACAAAGGCACCAACGGCTTCCTTGTAGTAGACACGGGTCATTGAGCCGAAACGTTCTTGTCCAGCAATGTCCCAGAGCTGGAGTCGAACCACGGTTTCAGGGTCCCAGCGCAGGACCTTGAGGGCAAAGTCCACTCCAATGGTGGCCCGGTAGTGCTGACTGAAGAACTGATGGACATAGCGCTTGATTATACTTGTCTTTCCCGTCCCGAGCTCACCCACCACAAGTACTTTGTACAGACGCTCACGCTTACCCTAAAAAACAAACATTGACATTCGAAATTGACCGAGAACAAAATCAGATTGTAATAGTAATGTACTGAAGTACATCGCGCATGCGTTTCGTAACAAAATTGATTTTCCAGCTACACACTCATTGAAAAAAAAATAATACAACACCTCAATCACTTCCGGTAACCCAAAGTTGAATGGCTCTAATTTTCTAAAACTATCCGTAAAATCAGAGGCCCTTCGAATGGTCGAGTGCTCAATTTCCGGATTCAAGTAATTGAGCCCTCCGCCAGTATTCTCTGATTCACTTTCACTTATAATGCTCAGTCGCTTGCGGTAGGCCAGCATGTCGTCGGGATTGGGGTGAACTGACACTGTCACCATGGACACTGGACTTGAACTTGGTTGTAAGTACTCTCTGACAATTTCAATGTCATCATCGTCAAACCCTCTCTGCTCCGGCCTAGCTTTGTCAGCTTCTGAAGTTGACTCGGGTGCTGGCGAAATATCGTCGACGGACGATTCTTCGTCCGGATCAGCTAGCAGCTTCTGATTGGTTTGCTGTTCATGCGCAGGTGCAGAATTGGTTTCATAGTCTTTTCCAACGCCATTATTTGGCAAACTCCCAATCACCGGCGACTCACCCTCGACGGGATCAACTTCACTCTCACTTTCTCGACGCTGGAGAAAGATGCGCTGGAGCGTCTCTTTCTGTAAATTCGGTTTCTTGATACGGATGCGCTGAGCCGAAGCACCGTAGTTGATGAGCCCCGATTCTGGTGGCGGAGGTGAGGTCGACTCCATTGGGCACTGTGATTGGTCAATTTTAGAAAACCCGCCCGAGTCCTATTTTTGTTCGAAATTCTTAAAATTTTGAAGAAATTTGAGTTTCTTGAACCCCATCAAATGTTCAAACAAAATAAAGTGGGCCAAACCTTTTAGAAACTTATGGACCCGTGGACCGTGACTGGACCCGTCAAAATGGGTCTGTTGGGCTCTATTTATACTGACAAAGTTTTTCCTGTGTATCTATTGGTCCATGCGTTTGGTATCTACTGATAAAAACTGAGGGTCAAAGGGTCAAAGTGGGAATGCTTTGGGCGGGTTTTCGAAAATCGAGGCTGTAACCGTGGTTAGGGTGACACGCCTTACCTCTTCTGCGGCACGAGTGGACGGTTCCTGTGGTGAAAGGACTTGCAAAATAGTTTGTGCTTTTAGAATTGGATTACTATCGACTTTGCCTATGCCCTTCCTATCTGCTGATGGGGTTCCGTGGAGGGGTGCTGAAGTACTGGGCTGAATCTGTGCCTCGAGGTCAACGGGGTCGACGGAGGAGGAGGATTGGTTCAGGACAGGCTGACGAGACGCTGCGTCTGTCAACTGTCCAGAGGCAGATGGTCCTGGATCAAATAAAGTCGGTTACCTCTAATTAGTCCCGAACAGTAAAACTTTTAAGTAGCATCTAATTAGCTACCACCGCCAGATACCATCAAAGTATCATTCCCCATTGACAGCATATTTCAAAAACACCAAACACGCCAATTGGCACTGTCCAACCCACGCCATCTCCTTCTGATATTGCGTGCTGTGTGTGTGTCTGTATTTGATTTTTTTTTGTCTAATTTAAGTAGCACTTATCTCCATGCACTTTGTTCCGTTATCTTTTTTCAGGTTTTATCCCGACTAGAGCAACAATACAAATCTGTCATTCTTGTGAAATCGAGTTAGAAATAGAAATAAAATTTAGAAAATTAGAAGAAAATAAACGTGAAAAAAACCTTGAAGAGATTGAAAGCTTACAGAGATCGAAGAAAAAGCTTGAAGAGATTGAAAAAAAAGCTTAAAGAGATTGAAAAAAAAAAACTTGCAAAAACTCCCCTTTGTTTATACTGTTGGAGTTTATGATTGAATCTGCGTATGAATGAATGAAGGCGTGAGGGTGACTTTTTAATTAACTGGGAAAGTGACATGTCAATGAAATGATTAACTAGGGCGATCTGTGGCGGTGGTGCGTATTAGTATTTTTTGTTAGTTTTTAATTGCCGTAATTAATTTTTAATTAACCTGTCTTTTGGTTTCCATTGTGGTCTGGAGTACTTTTTTGTACTTGAGCTTCTTGTACTTTGGATAGGGCCTCCAGGAAGTTATCCTCGCCCTTTATTCCCAGTTTATCCTTGATGGATCTAATTAGTGAAGATTTCTTTTTCTTCTTGATATCTGGAACACTTTGTCTGGAGGCTGCCTGGACCAAAGTAGGGCTCTCCATTCTGGAGGCGGAGTCAGGTCCAGGTTTCAGCGCTACCGGCATTGCGCTTCTACTTGAAGATGAAATTTGCCCTGCGGTTGGCGACGACGGCTTCCCCGTCGAAATATTTTTGTTTGATGGTGATGCTTCCGAAGTATTTTGTGTTGGCGAGGCTGACATTGATCTCATTCCTTCCGGGTTTCTTTCATCAAATGGTATTTCCCCTCCTGGGGTAGACTGAGCTGGAATGGGCGACGATGACTTGGCCGCTGACATATTTCCTGTTGGTGACACTGACATTGGTCTCATCGCTTCTGACATAGATGGTGAGCGAGCACCACCTTGACTTGTCAAATGCTCCGTATCCCTTGACGTGTCACCCTTAGCAGGGGATGGGGATCCTCTGGATATCATTTGCGCGGGACGATTCGACGCGGGCTTCACTGCGCTAACGCCGGAAATGGACTCTTTGGAAGGTGACCCGGAAGTAGATTCCATAGAAGTTGGGGATGCTGATTTTAGTACTTCCATGTTTTCTCCAGTGGAGGGCTGTAACCTGGACATCGCATCTCTCGGGGTCGGTGACGAAGAGTGCCTGTGATCGGCCATGTTTCCTTTGGAAGCGGACGAGGAACCGGAAATCGGCGATTCTGATTCCATGGCTTCGGATTTGTGGTCATTGGAATATGGCGATGTTCTAGACATGACATCCCTCGGGGTCGGTGACGAAGAGTGCATACGTTCGGCCATACTACCTTTTGGAATGGAAGAGGAACCGGAAATGGACGATTCTGGCTTCATGGCTTCGGATTTATGGTCACTGGAATATGGTGATGTCTTGGACATCGCATCCCTCGGTACAGGTGACGACGAGTGCCTATGGTCGGCCATATTGTCTTTTGAAGTGGACGAGGAACCCGAAATCGGCGATTCTGGCTTCCTGGCTTCGGATTTGTAGTCAGTGGAATATGGCGATGTCTTGGACATCGCATCCCTCGGTACAGGTGACGACGAGTGCCTATGGTCGGCCATATTGTCTTTTGAAGTGGACGAGTAACCGGTAACTGGCGATTCTCGACTCCTGGCTTCGGATTTATTGTCATTGGAGTATGGCGATGTCCTGGACAAGCCTTCCAGTGATTGCTGAGAAGGCGGGTTACTATTTTCTTTTCCATATGCTGCGGAAGTATTTTGCATTGAGGTGGGAGAGGCGGGCTTTGCCATGTCAGGCGAAGCCCCTCTGGAATATGGCGGTGTTCCCGACATGCTCTGCATCGAATTTGGTGGCGGTGATTTTTGACTTTGGGAAATACTTCCTGGATGCGTCCAGGAATACATCGGAGATGCTGTTCGTTTGGTGTCCGGTACACTTCCCGGTGGTACTCCGGAAATATTTTGCGTCGGTGTGGGTGACGCTGATTGTCTCCCCTCGGACATGCGTTCTGCAGAAGTTGGCCTTGATCCCGCCGCAGTAGTATGCATCGCTGGTTTACCAATTTGCGACGAATGTTCCTTGGGAGGTGGCGCTGATGATAATCCGGAATTAACTTGTATTCGTGTTACTAAGGCTGGCTTCGTTGGAGATTCCATTGAAGTGCCCTCTTCCGGGACACTTTGCATTGGCGACGGAGATGCTACCATCCTGTCCCTGGGTATACTGTGCTTAGATGGTGTATGGGATGCTTTGGATGCTTCCGGGTCAGCTTCCCGGCCACTTGACCCTGGAGATAATTTGACCTCCGAGTGACCTGGCATATACTCCATTGAGTCAGCGTTATCCTCTGACTCGGATCCCGCCACCCCGGGCATACTTCCAGCATATGATTGGGGTACTTCCGGAACCGCTTCCAAATGTACTGGCGATCCGGATTTTCGTCTTTCCGCCATAACTTGTTTAGTAATTCTTGAATTTGACGGCGCAGTTTCGAAATGGGAAGGGGACGGTGGATTTGACATTTCGTCCCCACCTTCACTCCCTTCGTTTGACACCTTTCGACTCAACTGCTGAGAGTCCCGTGACCTCTTCGAGTCACCATCGCTGCTGTCCAGCGCTTTCAATTTTTTAAAAATTCCACCAATACCCGATTTCTTTTTCTTGCCAATGGAACCTGGCAAGCTGTCCAAACTGGGGGAGGGGGACGTGGAGCGCAGGGAATCCATGCTGTCTGAATGTAAAATCTGAGCATGAGCAAGGTCTAAACGGTGTGTACCTAGAGGGCTAGCACCGCGCTTCCCTCCAACAGGGCTACTTCCGCGGCCCGAATCCAGGGATTTCTGCGACGGGGATTTTCGACCAAGATACATTTTTCAGATTTTTTTTTTTGAAGAAATCCGTATCAATTAGAACAGAAACTCAACAACACTTTTGAATTGGCATAGAATGAGGAGCGGTCCCAAATGACGAACTTAAGGACAAGTATACAAGACTGAAATGAAGTTGTTGGGCTTGGAGGGAAGCTGTACAAGTTCCTAACACTACTTTTCGGTAATTTGCATGATACTGCCAATGAAATGCTGAGTCTCTGTGTAATACTGAATCATTTGGGGAAGAACCTGTCTTCATTTCACTTCGAAGATCACCAATTGATTGACCTTCCTAGCTCACTGCTCGCTGCATGACAGACAACATTCTGAGGAATCATGACGAAGGAAGGAACGACATTTAGCCAGCAATTAAAATCAACCTCGCTTTAAATGTTAGCAACTCGCCAAAGGCGAAAGCGTATTGAATTCTTAGACATTCTTTGACCCTCCTCTTGTCGACAAACCAGTTTTCCAAGTTTACCCTGAAATTCAGGGCCAAATTCTGGAATTTTGTAAACATTGTCCCAAAAAAAAAAGTGGAAAATATGTGGCCCGTAAAATTTTGAAAAAATTGCGAATGATAGGGGTACCGCCCACAAAAACAACAAATCATATTGCGGTTCCAGAAGTGCCCATTTTTTTTTTATAAGGAGAAATGAAACAAGAAATTACAAAAAAAAATTCTTTCCTTCTCGGATCGATTTTGTGATTCATGAAAAAAATAGTTTAGATCACGATTTGTGTTTAGAAATTATTCGAAATTAAATTTTAAATCCAAACAAGCCCGTCCTAGGACAGGAGGATTTTAATTTTTGCCTTTGGGTCCTCGTGTCCAAGGACGGGCTTGCGCGAGTAAGAAGGGCAAATAAAGTGCTTTCGTGAGCCCGTCCCCCTTACCCCGCCCCCTTGTCACACACTCACCCATTTTTATATTAATAAGAATACAAGGTCATTAAAATAATTTATGGTTTGACCCTATCCATGACTCTGCCTCTCCCAGCCACGGTTTTCTGGGGTCAATAAGCGACAAATCATAAATCAGAAATAAAGTAGTTTTGTGACACGACGCCTAACCACTCTGTGTCTCATCTCTCATGCTTTACAAAATGCTGCCTCATCCTTTGACATTTCGTCCTAAGTATATTCAAAACGAAAAAAAAATGGCGTTGAAACTTGTTCTGAAACTTGAATTGAAGTGATTCAAGAAACAAGGCGTTATTTATCTGTTGAGAATGCTGTGGATTCAATGACTGTCTTCTGGAAATTCTTGTTTTAAAATCCATCTTAATTATTTTAGCCACAAGAAGCGGTTTGTCAGATTCTACAAAAAGGAACCGGAATCCTTTGGTTTTTATGTGTTTTCATAATGCAAAAAAGGCAGGTAAATCATTGATTTCATTGCTCAAAGATTGATTTCGTGCAAAAGAATCCACCTCCATCTTTTTTTTTACAAAACAAAAAGAAATAGACACTAATTTTATAGGTACAATTTTATGAATCAGCAATAAATACTTTAATATATTTAAAAAAAATCGAATCATTAAAGTAGGTCAATGAATACACTTTAACGAAGCAGAACTTCGTTTACAACTGCTAACCACTAACTAAAATAATCTAAAAATAAGTTCTGTATAGTTTTTAGTACAGAAAATTTATTTAAAAATTGTATCCGTTACATAAAATATGTATCGATACATCTTGTATGTACACAAACACAAACCTACTAAACATAATTTGGTACTCAATCAATCTTAAAACACAATGTTAGAATTTAATTAAGAAGAAAATTACACCCAATTACCCAATAATACCGAAATCTCCCATAATTTGATGATCAATTAAGTAAAAGTTCGCATAAAAGACTCAATTAGTTACTTTACTTATGTGTTTATAAAAGTAAACGGGGAATGGAAAGTCACCGTGCTAAGGACGATGCGCACGTGAGTATGAACCATGCCATATAACTTAATTAATTATGTAACATATTGTGCACGATTACATCACATCCAAAACCTAACTCTAAAATCAGTAATTATTTCGTCAAGTAAATTTGACACCACTAAAACTCCCCTTACGCACTTTGGGCACGCGTAGTGAGCAAAGTAGGTGGAAAATCAATTTTCGCACGCGCACGCATTTTACGTTCCGAAAATATTTCGCAAAAAAATGTTCAAAAAAGCAAAACAAAAAAACGAAATGACTGTTTTTGTCCAGAAACTCACCTCTGTGACTGTAGCAGTAATCGTAGTGGCCATCACAGATTTCCTTGCGCTTCAACTGGGAACACTAGCACTCAATAGTGGGCAATTGGAGCAGGAGATCACTAATTAGCGTCAATTAAAATGTGCTTTATTGGTGCCGAGATGACAATAGGTGAGAGGAGGGGTGAAAGGTCAAGGAATCCAGCTGGAAAACGCCGTGTGACCAATCCAGACTAACTGAAGGTGACTGATGGGCAAGGGAAGGAGCAGGGGAAGTCATCCCTGGCTTAGGCTGTCCACCCAGGCCATCACCTATCAACGCAAAAACCTTCTATCTTCTACATACAATGGCATTCAGCTCAGGTGAGAGACCAGGTGAATACATGAAGAAGATACTCATGTAACAAGAAGATACTATCCACTATCCACCTTCATACAATACTAACATGACATATCAAGGCCCAGATTTACTAGTCAAGCGTCAAGCCACGCTTTAAAGACCCTAATTTCCCAATATCGCTTCGCCTTTTCAATCAACGGCAACAATCAAGCTCCGTTGTTAGACCCGCCCTTAATTAATTTTAATTTGGTCACGCGCAATTACTCCTTAGAAGCACGATACATCAACAGATTAAACCCACAAATAAACACTTGACAATTCTGCAAAGTCATTGACAGTATGACAGCTCCACGCAACGCCTCCACGAGCCACCAGTCGAGGTTCAAAGCGTTTTTCAGGATAAAGTTTTAAAAAATGTAGAAATTTAGGATTTAGAAATGTCCAACATTCAATAACATAAGTTAATTAGTTTCAAGCGTTTTTAAATTAAATTAAGCGCTTCAATTTAAAAGTTAAATTCAAAAGTAATTCAAAAGTCAATTCTGTAAAGAAAAAGTAGTTTATCCTAGTTTATCTAAGAAATAAAGATAAACAATAATCTGTTACTCTAAAAATAATTTTAAAACAGTTTTTTTGAATGACTAATTCTTGAATAAAGGGTCTAATATGCCTTTGAATTTAATCATGATTCTCATGATTCATGAAATGAATATAACTTCAATTGAATGGACAGACGGACTGAGAGAGGTTATTGCATCCTTCGCTTCGCTTCTGAAAACGAAAACGCTTCAAGGTAAGATCAAAGCCACTACTGGTATTTAGCATGTATTTTAGCTTTGCAGACGACATGTCTTGTTTACAACCAGTTAATTACAGCCATTAATTAGTTAATTACAGGTAATTACTTGTAGGTTCTGCTAATTAAGAAATCCGTTTCAATAGCGGGAAGTTATTGGGCGCGTACTTTCTCCAAACGGTCCACTTTATTTACCTCCAAATCTCACTTGCCTCTCAAAAATGAGCGGGGAAAGAGCCTTCTCATTGGTTGACAACACAGTTTCTGCCGCTTCCCTCGACATGAGTGCCAAAGGGGCGCTTGACCTCGGGTCAGAAGGTCAAGGTCAAATGGCCCATGTCCAGCCGTCCACACACGAACCGAAGGTAACCTTTGCCACGGTCGCATCCGCTCCAGGCCAAACCAGGGACGAAAATCAAAACCGGGCTGCTAAAAGAAAAAGGTAATTGAATTGAATTCTATATTTATTTCCTGCCATGATTGATTGGATGCTGGAATTTGAATGTACAGGTATTCATATCCCCTGCTGGGTAGCTATGAAACGGAAATTCCTGGAATACATCGCCTTCCACTCTCTCCGGTCAAATCGAAACAAACGCTACGGACGCCGGCTGGAGCGTCATCGTCTACTGCTGCAGTATTTCGGAAACCATTAGCTCGGGCAGTCAAAGGAACGAAAGGTCAAACTCCTCTCCGCAGAGCCTCGACTTCTATGGCTGATAACCCGCGTCCTGTGCATGACATCTACGATCCTCAGCACATTGGCGGACCAGAGACGTTTTCGGCCAGTGCCTTTCTTTTTCAAAGGAATCAGATTATAAGGCGGCAGACAAGGAAGGTGGCGGCGAATGATAGGTTTGCTGTGCTACCGGATGAAATGGTAAGTTGCGGTAAATACGGTTAATTTTTAAAATTGGATTTTTTTGAAAATTATTTTTGAACTTACATGTTTAGGTTTTGAAAATATTTGGGTTATTGGGGAAAACTGCGCTTTTCAACTGCCTTCTTGTCAATCAACGATTCAATGAGCTGGCCAGTGATGAGATACTTTGGAAACGTATCGATGCCATGGGGAGGTTCCTCTCGGTGGAAGAAGTCAGCACAATATTTCGGCGCAATCCGGTCTACGTCCGTCTAGCCAGATCACTTGTAAGGTTTCAAGTTTTTGTGTTGTTTTTTTAGCATAACGTAGTATAATTTAAACCGTTATCTGCCACAGGTACCGGCCCCGATCGATATTGAAACGTTCGCAGCATCTCAAATACTCTATTTGGATCTCTCAATGGCCGTTATTACAACCACTGATTTAGCCCGAATAATGTCCAAGTGTACCTCACTCATAAAGTGCAGCCTCGAATCGCTCTGTGTTACAGCTGAAGTAATTGAAGCCATGATGTGTTTCACGTCCTCTATTGATACGCTTAATCTGACAATGTGCTACGATGTCAACTTTCACGCCTTTTCAAATTTTGTAGCCGGTTGTCGAAAGTATGTTTGCAGTATTGATAAATGGTTAAACTAATTAATTGAAATTAAATAGTAGTTTAACAAAATCATGTCGTTTGGTTTCAGCCTCAAGTCATTGAATTTAAGCTGTATGATGCAGACATGGACGAAGGAGGAGCTACTCATTATTATGAACACCTTGCCGGTTGGTTTAGAGCGCCTCAATGTTGCAGGATTTGTTTACCGCATGAGAGATGAACGTTAGTCCTCTTTTATAACTACTGTAAAAATGCTGCCAATTAGTTTTGAAGAATTTTGAAGATGTTTCGGTTACTTTGCAGATGTCAAGGTATTAGTAAACCGTCTTCTACGCCTCAAGGAACTGGATTTATCCGACAGTCAAGAAATAACGCACAAGTCTGTCCAATACATTGTGGACAATCTCAAAGTACTGGAAGCCGTCAGTTTTAGTCGCTGCTACAATATTCGAATCGGGGCCTACCTGCTGCTACCAACAGCAACACGGCTCAGATCTGTCCAACTTTTTGCCATTTTCAAGGAACCAACAATGACTGAACTGCAAGCCACTATTCCTCAAATTAAATTTAATACCGACCCAATTTCAGCTGTAGCTCGTCCTACCGTGGGATCGCGAAGAAGTACGATTTGGGGCGAGAGAGTACGAGACTAACTCCAAATCCATTACAATTTCTAGCCGTTTTGTGTTGCATTGCAAGTATCAAACAAACTATCACATCATAGGATTAGTTTAGTTTAGGTTAGTTTTGAATTAGTACACTGCTATTTATTTGTCCAACCGAAACAGTTTCAGTTATGTGGAGTTCTGCATGTATTATTTTTGTAAATAAGTTTGGTAAAATCAGGGTATATTTATGGTTGGGTCAATTGACTGACTTGGTTTAAGTTCCTGGGGATGGATTTGTGACTTTGCTAAAGTTATTTTAATACGGATTTATAATGGTTATCGTGGGGTATCGGTATTTCGTTGGAATGTAAAAGCTTACTGCATAGACTAGTTTATACCGAAATGCTCAAATCTGTTGTTGACTTATTAAGTACTCTAGATTATAAAAGGGGCCGGGGTTGCTTGTAAGGGCATAAAGTCAGTGGATGGTTAGAAATGTACAATACTTCATTCTCACTAACTTGTGATATATTCTTGGGACGATTTACACTACTAATAATTATGTGTAAGAAAATCACTGATGAATAATTTTAAACTTTTCAGAATTGGTGCATAAAAAGTTAAGGGATGAATTTGAAATAAAAAAAAATTATCAAAATTTACATAACAACTACTATTTTAGTCTCTGGTTTTAAAAAATTATCAAAGAAGTGATAATTGCATTGACGGTGCTTTTAGCATTTTACGGTGCAATAATTTCTTAGTATTCATCTTTACCATACCTTGCAGTTGCAATTGTGTAAATGATTGACAATAATGGCTGCCTCAGTAAGAATATTTTCGCTTTGAATTTATTTGAAAATTATGTAACGCTAATTCAGAATTCTAAATTTTTCTAGCCCAGCGAAACCGATAATCTTTTGGAAGAAGAAAGCGCTGAACAAGATGATGTTGGTCACGGTGGGAAGAAAAAGAAGCAGAAAAAGGCTCGCCAAGCGTCGGGTGACGCTGGAGAAGGGGATGGTAAAATTTCAAAATATGAAAAATATTATTATCAAATGCTGTCAATATTTTTTTTTAGATTTTGGCGATGACCTTCTGGAGTTACTCGGGGAAGTGTCCAAGGACCAAGCTCCGTCATCATCAAGTAGTGACGAAGAGGAAGAAGAAGAAGACTGGATAAGCGAAGGCAGTTCCTGTGAAGAGGGCGAGGAAGACGAGGGTTGGAAGGAAGACGAATCGCTGATTTCTGAGGATGCGGAGGAGCGACGCTACGTCGTTGGCTCAGAGTCATTTGAACGTCTAAAGGATCCTGGACTCAAACATGCTTATGACCTTGTCGGTAACCTAATTCGTTTCGACTATTTCGATTAATTGATCCAATTAGCTAATTCCAGTCCAAGCTTTTCAAAATTTTAAAATTGTTTTAGAAATACCGGAGGAGAAAATTTGTGGCGGTGAAGCCGGTGAAAGGAACGAGTATAAGAAAATTTGCGAAGAGCTTGGCGTTATCCCTTGTGAAAAATTTCTGCGTAACCTCCATAACTCTGTTATGGATCTCTCCGTAATTAAAAAAAAAATCAATTTTTATTTAATTACTTTTAAAATATTAAACTAATTTCTAATGTACAATGTAACAGTTTATGGGATTAAACCAAAAAGGAATCATCGCTGTATGCAAATGCTTAATGGAGAATACTTTCGTCAAAACTTTGATTTTACGTGGAAATGACTGCGGTGGTGCAGCAGGAGAAGCATTGGCAGAACTTTTGGAAAACAATTACTCAATTAGTCACTTGGACATCGCCAGAACAAAGTTAGCTTTTTCAGCGTTAGCCATTTTTGATTTTTTGAATTTTTCCAGTTGCGGTTTTCTTTCCAGCATCATCAAATGCATTAAACGACTTTGTGATGCTTTGAGATCTAACGTCACCTTGTTTGTGCTGGACATTTCTCGGAACGACCTCACGGATCTTGAGATGCGGCCATTGAGCATTGTGTTGAGGCATGGGAGTTATAATTTCCGTGTACTTTTAATTTGGTTAATTGAATTGGTCTTTGAATTAATTGCAGGGAAGGTGGTTTGCGCGAACTCTATTTAAGCCGAAATTACATAATGGACAAAGGACTGCTTCAGTTGTCGAAAGGCCTGGGCGATAACACGACGCTCGAAGTTTTAGATCTCGCGTACAATCGCTTCTTGGGCGGAAAGGGTCAGCGAAAAATTCAAATGAACGTAAATTTACAGTTTTTGGTCCGTTTTTAATAAATTGTTTAAAATTCTCAGATTCACTCCCGTTTTACACAAAAGTGGCCAAGCATCCGCAATTGCGGCACTTGGATCTCCAAGGAAATTCTCTCAAAGATTCGGCTGGAAAAGCGATTCCAAAATTGATGACGGGCAAAAAGTCGAAGCTTGAATATCTCAACGTTTCCTTTAATTTGTTGACGAAGGCAACTTGTGGTGATCTGGGAAAAGGGTTCGCACAGAGTCGCACCGTTGACACCTTTATTGCCGGACCAAATCGCTGGATTGTCGGACCCTTGACACAGGCATACTTGACTCCAATGCTTGGTTCATTGACACCAGCAAAGGCAAATCCTGCCGCAAAAGTACTTGACCTCTGCTACATTACGCCAATTCATTCTGCTTTCATGAAAGTAAGATTTACAATTTGCAACTTCAAAATTCATTATACGCTTGGTTAATGATTATATGTAAAGTTTTGAATCTTCGTGAAAGCTGCACAGCAGCGTTGGTAAATATCATGTCACGGATTTTGTAAAGATCCAATGTTAATTTATAGCCACTCAAGACCATCGAGAAGAAGCGACCTGACCTCAAGATCATTCACGGTCAACCGTTTGGATTCAACGAAGGTACTCGGCCCGACATGCAGGCACTCTTGATTCGCCGTGCCAAGATCATTTGTGAAAACTTCGAAACACCGTTGTTCATGCTAATTGATGAACTGCGGACGGAGCCAGCGACGCTGAGGCCAAAGAAGTTCAAGAAGTTTATCAAGTCTTGCAACTTGTACAAGGATAAGAAGATGACGAAGGAATTGATGACACATTTCCCAGCCAATGGCGGACTGGAGGTCGACTGCAAGGCGATTATCGCTGCGTTTGACAAGCAATTTCCACGAGAGACGTTTCATCATAAGCAACTTGAAGAGATTGACGGTGAGGAGATGGATATAGGCGGAGTCAGCGTTTCTACGAAAAACATGGAACAGTTGCTCAAATGGTAGAAATCAATATCGAGTTAATCAACATCCTTAAAAAGCCAACGAAATATTAATCATTAATTTAACAATCACAATTTAAGCAATCGTGATAAATAAAACATAACCTTTGACCTTCAAAGATGTTTATTGTCCTGGAGCGGGAAGTTTCGAATCTTCTAAAATGTGTTTCATTTTGCTGTATTTTCTACACGTGAAATGAAATGACATTGAGAGTTTTGCAATTTCGCAAATGCGAAACGAAACGCAAAATACGAACTTATGATTCTTTCTCGTCGATTTACCCGTTGCAAAATGTCAGTTTAATTATTTCGAATGACAAAACTCGAAATTGGCATACAATCTGTATACAAATTAGTTCTTTATTTTGAGTAAATTAATTCGTACGCGTTAACTGTTAATTAGTTAAAGTTTTAAAGTGTCTAATTATAATTACAATGGAATACCTTGATTCAACTGAACAATCGTCGGCGGCCACGTCTAAAATGTAAGTAAACGATATGAATACGTTTTCCAAATTAAATTCATATGAATCTTGATTTATATGCTAAAAAGTAATTGGTAAAGTAATCTTCATGATTCGGGTTATTATAAGGTTACAATCAATATTTTGTTTTGTAGTGATACGAAAAGGGTACTCTGATTACTAATTGAAATAAATCACTATTTGGAATTTTAGCCTATGCTGTCAGTGTGGAACTTTGATTGAACCAAATGTCGCTAACATGTGCATCCCTTGTGTACGGAGTAAAGTGGACATCACGGAGGGTATTCCTAAGCAAGTGACAATCTCCTTTTGCAAGGGATGTGAACGGTAAATATTTTATTTTTATTTTTTATTACTGCATAGGCTAGCTTTCTAGCATGTTTTAATTAAAGAGGGTTTAGTAAATTCTGAAATTAGTATTTTTCGCTATATAGCTATTTGCAACCGCCTGATCAATGGATGAAGGCCAGTTTAGAGTCGAGAGAGCTGTTGGGCATATGCTTGAAGAAGTTGAAAGGACTGAACAAAGTTAGGTTGGTTGACGCTGGATTTATATGGACAGAACCTCATTCGAAACGAATCAAAGTTAAACTCACAGTACAAGCTGAAGTTATGGGTGGAGCAGTCTTGCAACAAATATTCACTGTTGAGTATACAACAATTGGTCAGATGTGCGACGATTGTCATCGAGTAGAAGCCAAGGATTACTGGAAATCACTGGTATTTTTTACTCGACTGTTCCGTTTTGGAACATTTTGAACAGGATATTTGTATTTTGTTTTTGCTGACTTTATCTATTCTGGATCATAGGTTCAAGTGCGACAAAAGGCGGATCATAAAAAGACACTTTATTACTTGGAACAGCTCATTCTTAAATTCAAGGCCCACAAAAACACAACTGGAGTGAAGCCGAGACACGGTAAGACAACTACCTTCCGGCTCCCTCAAGTAATACTGAATCTAATTGACCAATTTAAATTCATATTCATGAATAGATGGACTGGACTTTTATTACGGAAATGAACAAAATTCCAGGAAAATGGTCGAGTTCTTGACGCAGATGTTGCCTTGTCGGTATCAGCATACTAAAAAGTTAATTGGGCATGACACCCACAACAACACCTACAACTACAAGTTCACCTACAGCGTTGAAATAGTACCAATCTGTAAAGACTCCGTTGTGTGCCTTCCTAAAAATTTGGCACACCAACTTGGAGGGATTGGTCAAATATGTGTCGTCCACCGTGTCACAAACGCTGTTCATATCATTGATCCTAATACGGCTCAAGTCGCAGATATTCCTGCAACCACTTTCTTTCGGGATTCGTTTGGCACCCTTTGCTCGTGCAGAAACCTTACCGAATTTATTGTAATGGAGGTGGAACCAATCAGGAAGAAAGCGAAATTCAGCGGACAAGGGTCAATTTCTTCTAAGGTTGGTTTGAATTTTTTATACACCAACTAAATCCACACCGACGGCGAAAATACGTGTAATATCTAATTTACTTTTTCGCACGTAACTTGGTAACTTATTCTAAACGAGTTTATGAGACACCATTCAATCGCAATTTAATATTTGATTCAGAAATGATTTTAGATAAATTTGATTAAGATTTCTGTTTCTGAGACTCTCCCTGTCAGGCTTTGCAATAATTGTTATAATTTTATACGTTCAACAAGTCATCAATCAAGCTGGCTGAGGTATAGCTTTTGTTTGGTTTAAACATAAGCATGAAACGAAGTTTCATGAGCTGATGCTGAAATATCTTTGAAGTTCATCACCGCAGAAGAGTGAAATATTCAGTTACATTTGGAAAGAAAGTGACGCTGCCTTTCAGCCTGAGCCTGACTTTTACTTTTTGGTCTGTTTTCTATGGCTGGAGGGATATTGATGTAACTTTGGTGGTGGCCTACCCTTTCTTTTGTGCAACACTCAGAGATCCTTCCATTGAGATGTCATTTGAAAAAGAGGCTTTTCTCTCCTGTGCCAAAGGGATTGGTGAAATGGTTTTATGATGACGGGATATTATGGACCAAAGTTCCTTTTCCATCATTTCCCTCGCTTTTCTCCATCATCGACTCCAGAAGTCAAAAGAAAATGGAAGATGACGAGGAGACAAAAAAGGATAAAGAGCAGAGTGCCTGTTCTGGACGGTTAAAGGCCATATAGTTGGTCTTTAGCGCTCCTTCCTTCCTGCTAGTTGAGCTCTCCTCAAGCCTTGAGCTCCACAGTTTCCCAACCTGGAAAAGAACCAAATGACGCAAATTATGTTTTTGAGGGAAGAAAGTTGACTCACGTCGACGTCTCTTCCCATGAAGCTTCACTTTCCCTTCATATTTCGATTTCACTTTTCTACACTTCTCCTGTTTGTCTCCGCTTTTCCTCAAACTGAAAAAGATGTGTTTGTAAAAGGCTTTTCTAACTTTAAGGCTTTGCCTTTCCCTCTGTCTCTCGAAGCCTTAAACTTTCTCCTCGTTCTGCCTCGCCTGCTCTTGACACTTGTTTGTTTAATGTTTGACTAAAGTCAGCTTTAAATTATTTTTGTTCCTCTCCACTTCAGGCATTCTCTAAAGCCCCTTTTGATATAATAGGTAGATTGAAATGTTTTTCGATATTTGCCTCGCCCTCCCTGTCTTCCAATTTCAAATTTTGTTTGAACGAGAACGATGCCTGAATTCTCAGCGTATCGCTTCACCACACTACATGACTAAAATTCAATAATTTTTGGTAACTTCATTTCTGAAGGGAACATCAAAGTATGTCCTGTTTTTCGTAATTGTGATCAGCGCTTAAATATTTTGTTTTTGTTTTGTTTTTCAGCATATTCCGGCAGACGTTTATGTGGTAAAGCCAAACGCAATGGGCGAATCACCAGTACATTGCCGTTCACACCTCGGACATATTCTTAGCCCTGGTGATTCAGTCCTTGGGTAAGTTAAGGTTGCCGCCCTTGGAATAAACGTTGCGTTGTGTTTGTGTTTTTATATGCACAATTTTGAATTATAGATTTGACATGGGGAATACGAATGTTAATGATCCAAATTTTGACAAAATGAAACCGGAAAATATTCCGGATATTGTGCTGGTGAAGAAAATTTATCCTGATCAGAAACAGAAGCGGCGATGGCAGTTGCGACACTTCCTTCCCAAAACGGATACAGAGAGTGTCAACAAGTGAGTTTAATACGAATGTCTCTCAATTCACAGAGAGAGCAATTACTTGGTCCACAATTAAAATGTTCCCTGAGGACGAACATTTTAGTTTGATTACTTTAATGGGCTCCATTTTTGTGCGCAGGGATTATGAGGACTTTCTCCAAGACCTCGAGGAGGACCGTACCTACCGTGATGGCGTCAACATCTATCGTGATTCCAAGAGGCAGCCAACTACCTCAACGGGAGAGGAAACGGAGGATGAAGGTGAGCGTCCACGGATCAGTCTCGAAGAAATGCTGGACGATTTAACACTGAGCGATCGTGATGAGGACTATGTTGACATCCAAGAAGGTGACGACGAGGATGAAGATTGAGTACACTCAGACTCAAGAATACAGCATCTTCCTCTCCTTTTCCTCAGCCCTCAGGTTTAACTTGAAAACTCGAAAGTTAAGGAAGAACACGAGAATTACATTTTCTTAATGTAATTCCAAGGTTTCTCCCCTTGTTGTTTTTTCTTCTTTAATCCCATCTCCCAAATATTTTTTTTCACTCTGAAAAAAATAAAGCCTTTGGTTTTTGAGTATTTTTTTTTCTTCAGGGCTGTTACATGCTGTTGGTGAGGGCTTGAAAGAAGAAAGGAAAAGTTGTTGCCTTGTTTGTGGCTGGCTTGACTTTCTTTTCTGCCGGCCCCCTGATGTTCTATTTTCTCAAAATCCGGGGCCCTAAACTTTTGTAGCAGTTTTTGGATTGACTTTGGTGGTGGCCGGATGGGGTGTTTTTTTTTGGGTGGGGATGGCGGTGGGTTCATTAATGAGAAGAGACCGCCGTACCGCATCCTCCGCTTTTCCTTTTCGATTTTCGAAGTTGAGAGATATTAGGAAAATAAGAGAAAGTCAGGTTTCCACGTGTTGCATGCTTCATGACTCGAGCTTTCTCTGGCGTTGGTTGGTATTAGACGGAGTTCTATTCAGTGTTTCGAGTCTCCAACTTTATGGAAGTTTGCTCATCACTAACGACAAACGACAACTTTTCCTCCTAATGAAATGACGTTATGCGACGCTTTTTGACTTTCTTTGCCTCACAAAAGTCTCCCAAAGTTCTGGCATCAAAAGCCCACCAAATGAACCACCAACTTGGAACTAAACTTCAAACAATGACAGGCTTACGTGTTCTTCGGAAAAGCACGGCGGCAACCCAACTAATCTCCACAACTTCTCACTTTTAAAAATTAAATTAGGCTCATCATTAAGACTTCGACATTTTGGTGGGTGGGTGGCTTCTGGCTTGTGAACTTTGGATTTGAATAGATGTTTCTTGAGAGATAGAGAATTTGTTGAACTTCAAATTGACTTTATCATGTAAATTAACTATCAGATTAAAAACAAGTAAAGTTGTGAAAGTAAAAATTTTTCTGAAATCGCTGACTCCTCTCTTACCAGCTCTCTTTGACACGGAAATGAGCAATATTATTTGGAATAAATTTTTTGGAAACCTTAAAACTTTGGAGTACTTTAAAATTCCAAAAAAAAAAAACTCACAAAGCGTAGGGAGAAAGTCTGGCGGAAAAGCTTTAGTAATCCTTAAGCCTTGACACGTGTGACTTGTGGGAGTTTCCCATTTTCACAACTTTTTTCAGTATTTTTTTTAGAGGTGGTATGAATAATCACGTCGTTGTTTGTTCATTCACGTGTAACTAGCAGCGGTGCTTCCGCTCGCTTAGCTTGTGGGTGATTTGTTGTGATTGCCTTGATTGTGTTGTTGGTGAAAGTGGCATGGCGTGGGCGGTGGGCACAGCGGAGCGTTCTGTGTTTTGTGAATGGAGCGTGTAGGATCCAGGTTTAAAATAAGCTTCATTGAGGGAACTGCTGGGCAATCCTATTCAGCATTCCACTTTCCATTGAGAAGCGGAGAAAGTTGGGAAGGAGTGCGTATGACCCACTTTTTGAGACCCACCACGCACCGCCGCCGCCGCCGTCTTAAGCGAAGGGCCCTCAGAGGCGTCGTGCGAAAGCGATGAAGTAAAAGTTCTGATCAGCCGACCGCACCCGCATCGACGTCACTTTCCCCGAAAGAGGATTTAATTTACATTAGAATTAGGACTTTCTCCCCGCCCACCCCAGACCCTTCTGCCAAGGTAGGGGCGCAGGGAGGCGGAAGTAAGTGGAAAAGATATGATGTTAATTAAGTTATTCAGAGAAAACCATGTTAATTAGGTTCAGCTGCTCCTCTTCCGCCTTCCACGTTCCTTGGCAGGGTTCGGTCGATCTCGAGTTGTTGCAACGTCTCCTCAAGCCTACGCACAAGGTTTACGGAGGATTTTTTTTAATGGGTAGCAAACGCACAGTTTGAAACTTCCTTGATTTTTTTTGTGGTAAATATTTTTCTATTCAAGTGATTTCATTTCGAAAATATAATTTAGGCTTTCACTTGACGCTGTCCGTCTGTCCGTTCACAGCGTAGCCTTTTTTTTTAAATTTGAATTTAGGTTGGAATTTGAAAATCTTTTAATCCTGTTTCGAGTTTGCTGTATGGACGATTGTCCGGTTTTCACAAACAAAAAGTGAAACTGAATTGCACGAAAAAATAGAAAACAAATAACTGATTGGAAAGTAGGATAGGAAAGCTTTCATTTTTATTACTCCAACTTAAACATAAATTTTCAGTTTTCACACTTTCCTTCGATTTTTGGTATTGCATTTGATGGTATTCTGTTTCTATAAAGAATTTTTTTTCCAAATTTTTGTGAAATGCCAATGGAAAGCTTAAAGCGGCACTCATCCATTTTTGTATTGAAATCCAACGTTACATTCACGTGAATTAGTCAGTCGTGCTCGAGCTCTAGCTTTTCAGAACTGGCAAACCCTGTTCTAAAATTTCGTAAACCTAAAATTCCGCAGACTTTATGAGCAAGTCCTCAAGTGGGAAGAATAGGGCTCATTTGGAGGAAGAGGGCCGAATTCAAATTAACAAACTTTCTCCAATTCCTTAAGTCACTCCACGCTTTCCCCGAGTTGAGGCGAGACACCGTTTATGGAAATGAGGCAAGTGCTAAGCGACATAAAAAGTAGAGTGCTACCGAACGGAGTCCAGTTGCTCCCAGTCCCTCCAATAAATTACGATCCCGGGACTTTCAATTAAGGCAAATATTGGAGCTTCACCTTGTGAAAACAAGGGTGGGATTGTTCAAATATCCTTAAATTGATCAAGCCTCCGCCAGCCAACCCACGCCATTCCCCAATTGAGGGAAGCCTCTTTGCCTCCATTGTCAAAAGCGTTATTGATTTCCGCCTTATTTACTAGAATTCCCTCTTACGCTACTCTTCCCTCTTCCGGATGAAAGGACCTCCAAAGGCACATCCTCCGCCCGAGACGCAACCGGTGTCTTCGCCGTCCCTAATTCCTCCATCACAATATGAATTGTCAAAGGATTCTGGCCGAGGACTTGTCATCCTTTTCAAAATGGCTCCTGCTGCGCTCCCCGCTCTGCCTAAGCAGCCTCCGACGACTACAAGGAAAGTGACAATGACATGGAGCCCTGTGGAGGATTTCGGATTTGGGAAGCTCCTGAATTTAGGCATTGAATTTGGGCTTAGGGCTTGGAGCCTGGGTTCCAGCGCGCCTTCCTCCAAATCCTACCAATCTATCCTCGTCGCTTTTAGATTCGAGATGGATTCGAGCAGCGCCGCTTTCTCATCTTCTTTGGAATAGGCGGAATGGACATTAAATGGAGGCCTTTCCTTTCTAGCCGCTTTTCTTTTCGAGACAGAACAACCATTAGTCATTCTTGGTTTGGTTTAGGAATTTCTAAATAGACGTTTGCAATTATGTGAAAAGAAAAGCGGAGCTCGGAATGCCAGATTGTAATTACTATTTTCAGAGTGATAAATCAAGGCAGTTGAAAAACGTTATGACAAGTAGTGTTCCTTCGCTGGAGAAAGTGACTATAGCCTCTATAATCCAACAATGAGGTCTAGGCATTTTTTACAAAAAAAATGGTCTTTGTCAAATCGTTAATCTGTTAGAAGCTGTTAAATAATTAATTTTTAGTCTGCGACTCTGGATTTTGAGTTTCTGATTTTTTTTTAAAAACATTTTGTCTCAAAAGGAAAGTACGCAGCTCCGGGTTTAGACCTGAGACAAAAATTAAATTGAGATTATGATATGCCTTTTCACTGCAAAAAAAAAAAAAAAACTAAAAACTGTAATTTTTTTCTTCGCTAAATTGGGTTCGTTAATTGGATGTTACTAATTTAGAAAATTTAATTATCAAAATTAATTAGAATTTGTTACTTGACTCTGATTCAAAAACATTGAGAGGAGTGGAGATTCGACTAAAGTGAAAGCTGACTTTCTCTTTATCACCTTTTATTCTCTTTATCAAGCAAAAGGGTCCCTATTATTCTGGGGCTACAGTGAAACCCACATAAATAGGTGCGACAGTAAATAGAAAGTGTTTTAAGCCGTAAAAGCGGTTACAGTTTTCGTTTACAAGGCTCCTACGAATGAGGTAAGGCTCTTCGTCCCGTTAATAGGAAATGGTATGAGGGAAGATAGGTTACAGTTCTTTTGTGTCTCGTAAAAAGTTATTTCACTTTCTGGGAAAGCGTTAAACATTTGCATTTCATTTAGAATTTTTATGGTGGGGCTAGCAAGATGGAGAGGCGGATAATCAGCATTTTCATTCAAGGGATTCACTCGAGCCGAAAAGAACTGAATTAGAGGCCTTCGCACATAAAATTCCTTAGCGTCTCCCCCTCGTCTTGGAGGGCACTTAAGGGGGAAATACCAAGGAGCCCTTTGCCTCGTCTCCGCCTTTCGAAATGAACCGATTCCTATTCCATTTGGAGGGGAAGCCAAGTGTCAACAGAGATCCACTCTTTTATCTTTTCAATTAAGGCGGGTTAATCAAATCAAACAGGATTCGGATCCCACTTAAGAGAAAGTGGACCCGCCTTTCACTCAACATTTAATGCCTCAATGGAGACGCTCATTTAAATTCCTACCAAATTACATTACATTTGGGTTTTCGTTCCCACTACAAGTCCCGGAAGTGTTAAATCACTTTCTAAATTTTCATAATTGAAACTCTTTCCAATTCAATCTTAAGTTTTAGTTCTAATCCCATAAATCTGACGCTGTAATTTATCCACTTTTTGAAAATGAAGGAAGTCTGAATGATTTTGAAATCCGTTTCTGTGCACTTTTGTCATTTGTAAAAAAATGCAATGAAAGTGGAAAACTCTTATTATTAAATGTCGTATTTTATGGCCGTAATTTTCGTATAGCCATTGTAAACTACCAAAATCCTCCTGTCCTGACGGGCGTGTTTGGCTAGTTTTTTTTTCAGAATATTGAAAAAAAAATTGGTTAAGTCTTTAATGCCTCGGCCTGACTTTCCGTTCTCCTCTACTTTCCTTAGGGAAAAATACCGTAAAGTTTCAAAACTTTACAAATATGGTTCCCAATAGCAACCGAAGTTTATCTTATTTGAATTTGTACGGTACTTTTCCCTAAGGAAAGTAGAGGAGAACGGAAAGTTAGGTTTCGGCATAAGTTTACTAAATCATGAGGGTTATAGTGTTGCCAGGTATAAAATAACAGGTCCGCTCTTTTGAATAACGGATTTTTCTGCTCTTCGATGCAGTTTTTTCCAAGGTAACTCTATTTTTTCAACGAAATTTTGGTGACGGAAGAGAATTTTCGATGATTTGGTTGAAGTAAAATTGTCAGCATTGATGAGCCCAAATGGATTTACAAGCCGGAAGGAGAGGCAGAAATGGTTGAAAAGTTCGTTCCAGGAAATCAGGCTGGTGCTATAAGACTTGGAGCCATCTCCATGAAAAATCTTTGTGGAAAAGCGTCTTTTTGCATGGCTGCGTTTCTGGAGATGACAAGATGAAACAGGAAGACAAAGGCGGTTCGTGATGGATTTACATTGCATAAAAGACAGTCCTTTAGCTGGGAGGCTGATGTTGGGCCTGGTGATGACGCAGGTTGTATCCATGACGTTGATCTCGAGCTCACCATGTCCTTGACACACTTTGCATTGCCATGGTGTATTGGAGTCGAATCTTCAAAATTCAGAGTCAATCAAAAAGTCAACGTCTTTCCTCCTCCCTGTCCTAATAAGTTTGCTTTCCCAATTTCGGCGTCGAACCTTATTTCAGCTTTCTCCTTTTGAATTTGCTATGGGTACTCGACTCAGTTTCCGGTTTGAAATTTCCTTGGAGAAAGTGGAACATCTTCCAATCTTACCGGAAATTAAGGAGATCCTAAAGACTTTTTCAAAAATTAAATCAAGGGAAATGGGAACGGAAGATAGTGCTCAAGTATAACAGCAAGATGAAATTTTCAAAATCAAATCATGTTGTAGGGGAATATTAGTTTTTTGGTCCCAGGCCTAAACGAATCCAGTTGGTGGTGAGAAAGCTGGGTTAATTTTAGGCTTTGAAATTCCCTCGAGAATTCATTTTTTTTCTCCCAAGCCCCGCCCTTTTCACTCAAAAATACTTGTTAACGCTTCGAACAAAAACTTAAACAGTTTTACGTTTGAATGACAGAATGTTTCCTTCTCGCTTCTCCATTAATTATTATAATGCTAAAGCCAGTAAAATAAAATATACAAAATTATCTTTTTCAAAATTTAAAACTGCAAATTTTGAGAAATTAGAAATAAGCTTAAAATTTTCACGCAATGAGAACAGTTCGTTTGCAACAAAATTTGTCCTCCTCCGAACTGTTTTTCAGTTAGTAGTACTACATGTGGGTCCTGTTTAGAAATGCGACTTGGAGCGTTCTAGCTAACCTTTCTTACAACTTGCACTAACTTTTTTTTCAAATCACTATTTTTCTGTTGCGCCGATTTACGAACGCTGATCTACGTACTTAGCCAAATCGCTTCAAAGCCTGCGTGCCAAATAATTTAAATCTGCGTCAAACCCCGCGTTATGCCTTTGATTTGAATAGGAAGTTATGTACTAGACACAAAGGGAGTGTACTTTCATCTTTCTTGGGGTTTTGCGGTTTGGGAAGAAAGTTGCTTTCTGCCCCTCGAAAGCACATGTTACAAACTTTCACTTTGGAGAGAGATTTGAGGAATCTGAAAGAGAAAGTGAAACCTTTCATCTCGGCCACAAGAACGCTTTTCAATTGGAAGCCTTCCAAAAGGATTCAGAGCTCAGGCTCCCTCCCCTCATTTGCCAAATTCCATTCGAATCATGAAGCTCATAAAAAACAAGTTTCAATGGAAATTATTAGGATGATCAAATTATATTTCCTATTATTTCCTTGTAAGAATTCAACATCCAATTTCCATCCCTATTCATCCCCTTTATTAAATCAATTTTACAGAACGTGAAGAGAACGTCATAAATGCCTTCTTTTTCAAAATGAAGAGTAAGCCTTACTTGATCCAGCTCGTAATAAAGGTTCTCTGAAACTTAAAAGATTTCATTCGGAACAAGATATATCAGAGATCATCATTTTTTGTGGTGTTTGAGGAATCGTTTTGTAGGAATTCTTTAAAAAAAAAAAAAAACTTTGTCATGCAATTTTGAAATTTTGAAAAATTCTGCAAATCGAACTAAATTTTTACACAAATTATTAATGTTTATGTTACAAATAATGTAACCAGTGAAATCAAGCTTTACAAGTTTAAACTGCAGTTTGGAGCCTAAAAGGGGCTGATTCTTCTGCTCATTAATTAATTTTATAAACTATTTAATAAATGAGCAACCCTGCCTCATTATACCAGATATGAAACCTGTGTGCTTGTTAATTTAACTGTCAATACTGAACTGCAAAAATGCGGCTTCATTCAAACCCAAGATACTCTTTCATGCACTGAAAATTACTATTGACATTGAAAAGAAAAGTAAGATTAATGTTGATTATAATTCCTAACATTCAGAATAATATTTCAAATAAGGATTTCATGGTGGATTGGAATCTGGTGAAGTGCGTGAAAGTTGGGAAATAGCGTTACGCTTTCTTAATTATTGGAAAGTAGTGAAGAATTATAGCGTAGCCCAAAGCCCTCCCGCTAAGACACAAGCCTTTCTCTCCGCAAAGACGAAATCATGGGGGAAATTGGAGGATTAGAAAGTTTTAATTGGAAAACCCCATGTCTTGGTTTGTCCCTTCGTTTTTGTACCACTTTTCCATTTATCCTCCAAAACCACATTTGGAGACAAATTGTTTACCGCAAAGGTCCGGATAGGGGCCCAATGCCTACTACATTTACCATCAACTAACCAAAAGTTTTCTTAAGTTCAAACTGCCTCAATTGACCACGTCTCATTTTAAGGACCCCTACGGTAGGCCCTTTTCTTATTTGATATATTTCTTGTTCTTCAGCCTTCGATACAGCAGAATCCAATCAATCAGGGTCCACTTCCCTTGGAGTCAAAGGAATCATTATAACCAAGGACTCAGTATAGCACCCAAGTGTTGAAACACAATGGAAACTCGCTTTACAAAGGAACAATAGAAAGTCTCTGACGCTTTCCCTGGGAAACGAAGGCTTTGCTAACACTACTTGGTCCAAGGGTACGCCTTCAAAATCCTATTGTTTCTCTCCTCCCTTCGTCTGTGAGAATGAAAGGGAGATCAAAGGGCCCTTCTATGTCTCAAACTTAGACATAATGCTCCAGATATAGCCATGACAATTCCTAAATTTCCAGCCAGCCTCCACTTCATCTCTAATGTTCCTTTGACCTCAATCTCCGCTTCCAAAAGGCAGCAATGGAAAGGGGTCACTAACATTTTTTATTTTAAAATAAGAGGTAACACAAAGTTATAAAAAAAAACCACTTCCACGTCCTGTCGAAAAGCTCTGTAAAAGTTCAAATGACCATCTCCTAACCAATCACAAGGCTTCATTCTCCTCCCATTATTTTGTAATCCTGGAGACGAGATAAATCAAGCGGTTCAAATGGATTCTCAAAAAAAAATCTCCCCACCACAATTGTCCAAAAATCCCAAAGCTAGCTAAAAACGAGGAGAAAGCACAAGTGGTCCTTTTTTTCGAGAGAAAGCCTTGAAAAATTGGATGAAAAATTCGAGGAGGAAAAAAACTTTCTCTTCTTCGGAGTCAACCAAGGAGAAAATCTATCAAATTACTCATTAATTTTCGGCCGCCCCAACGCTTGAAACTAATCGCCGAAGCAGCAGTGATCACACTCACGGTCCATTTCACTCAAAGAAGTTCAATTCAGTGGAAATGAAGGCTTTCGCAGTTACCCTCATGTGGGGCTGGTGTGTCGTGGAAGTCAAAAGCGCCTTGAAAAGAGGCTTTGGTAACTCGTTGCGAGGTCTGGCCCGGGGGTAGGTGTACTAGAAAAACAAAGGGCCCGCTCTGCGAGTCTAATTTGGGAGAGTGGTCTTTCTGGAAGGCTGGAAGAGCCCTGGTCCTGGAAGCTAAGGGGCCTGGAAGGTAGGGTCGATATATTGGACTTCCAAGGACAAGCGCACAGGTGTTTTCCCTCTTCATCTTCAAATTCTACATCTGAGAGGCTGGAGACAAGCTGGAAAGGAAGCGGCGGCCTGACTTTAAATCTGAGAAAGGCATGCTAAACTAAAATTGAAACCAAACTGACTCATGATAAGAGGGAAAAAGTGAAAGCGGAGCAATTGTGGAGCAGGGAAAGTGAAAGCACTAAGAAAACCAAAAGTTTAAATGGATTGCCTATCACCACTTTCTCCACTTTAAATCACTTTCGTTCGATTTTTTAACGACTTTTATTTATCAAAATTCAAAATTTATCAGTTCAACATGACATACAACTTGGATCATAACTTTCTTTTAACAAATACATTATGCGTTCTGCAAAATTAGATGTTCTTTCTTTAATAAGCAAAGCACATCATAATTATACAATTATACATTTGAAGACCTTGTAATACCGTATTATTACCATTCGATAGTACTTATTTCAAGTTTAATTTAACAAGATTAAAAATATTTTGTCCGCCATGATCACATGCAAAAAAAAAAATGAAAATGATTTCTTTCGTTTATTTCTTTCAATATGTTTTCTTGTTTTAGATGACAATAGCCCATAGAAATGAGTCCTCATGAATAGTAGATCAATCATAAGATTACACCCTTGAATGCAAATCTAATTTAACCATTTTAGCTCATCATTATCTGTAATATTAAAATGTAAAAGCAGGGACCAATGTCAAGTCACTTAAAGAAAAAGGTTTTCTCAAAACCAAAATCGAAAATTTTACTGTTGATTTGCAATTTATTTCAATTTAGAAAAGCTGGAAGTAAATTAGAAAAAGGGTCTGAATCAAATGCTTAAAAATCAGGAATTGGATTTAAATTCGATTAAAATCGATAAATACTCACGTGGGAAGAAGTGCCTTCTTTTAAAGTGGGGGTGCTGGGTCCTGGAGAATGATTTGGGCCTTTAGGAAAGTTGTGCTGAGCCTGGATGGTGTGTCGTTGGCATACGGAAAGGAGGGAGGGAGGAAGAAGGATGTTGCCAAGACTGTCCTTGGTCTGGGTGAAATAGAAAGTAAGTTGGGGAAAGTGGCCAGAGTGAAAGTGCAGAGGAAGAAAGTGGCAGAAGATACCTTCGAGATACTTGCTGGATACTTTCTCCAGCCATTCTGCTCCCACAAACCACCAGTTGATCTTTACTTAAACGGCATCCAGTCCGTCGAGTCAGCCTTACTCTCTTCCCAAGCCTCCACCGTGCTTCCACGGTCACACCGTTCGTCCGGCGGTCAAGACCTTCGGCTGACCCACTACCACCTTCCGTAATTATCTTCCGTTCTAGTGAACCACAACCATGACGCTAATTTAGAGTAAACATCAACTAACAACAATTCCTGGGCTCCCGAGCCGGAAGTGAATTTCAGAATGCATCAGGGCCTCAACATGAGCATCAAGCGGGTGTCCATGGGACCAAGCTCAGGAGTGGACAAGGGCACGGAATTTGATAGTGAAGTAAGACCATTTTTGAAACTTTAAAATTTTTTTAACTTAAATGTTTCAAATCAAATTAAATTTCTAAAATTATAATAATTATGATTATATGAACTCTTATTATAAACTCTTAATTATTAATTATTAACAAAAATTTCAAAATCTTTTTCAAGTGAAAGTCAACGCTTGCTCTTTTCACTTAAGTTTATCTGTGGGAAGCACAAATGGTGAAAGCAGTTTGTTAAGAGACAAAAGAAAGTACGGTGAAAATGAAAGACAACAAAAGTTTTGTCATTCATGCCTTTCTTCCTGGAATCGATCCTTCCAGGGCTTCCTAATATTCGTAACGGAGCTCTTCTTTTCATAACTTTTTTTAGGCCGTTGTTCTGTTAATTAATCTATCATTTAATTAGAAATGCACATTAAGAGAACTATAATATAAGAAGTCTCATAAGATTTTAATTGCCGAGGGCTGCAATTAAGCTATAAGCTCAAAAGTTATTCGGAATACAAATTCAGCACTTTTAATTAAATATTCTGACTGAAATTATGAGTTTGCCTTGGATAAGTGGATGGGGGTGTTATTAAATTACCTTTGGCAGATTCGATTTATTATTCATCTCATGCTAAACGCATTTTTTTTGTTAATTAGGATGGAAATTGGTTTAGGCCTAAAAACTGGAGTTTGAGAGATTTTTTTTACTTTATAGTTTTACGAAGGAATAAGTGGATCTTCCAAACCAATTTCCATACTAATGATTGCACTGCAGTTGATAATTTTTTTTCGCAAATTATGTAAATTCAAGGGGCGAAATTCTGGTCCTATTGATTCATCGGAAAGTTGAAGCCGTATATCTAAAAGTTTTCAACTTTTGAGTCTTTCTTTTTTAAATAAAATTGTAGAATCTGGGAGACAGTTGCAGAACACAGGTGCTTTTGAAGATGAACTTTTTTTTTTAGTTTCATGGAAGAACTGGAATTGAAAGGCACAAAATTACTGCACAGATCCACGCTCTACTACAGATTCAAATTCGTTTTCTTCTACTTAAATCATATTGGATACAATTTTCTGCCAAAAAGAAAACCTTGTATTAAAGAAAAAACACAAGACGGCACTCAAGGAAGTAGATTACTTTCTCGAAGGATTTCAAAGTTAAATCACTTTTTGGATCATCTTATATTTTGATGAGAGCAAATTCACAAAAAAAATACCTCAGAATCTTAATCTTGTGGTGATCTTAAACTTCCACAAAAAATTTCTGTCTTTTCAGTAATAACAGTGTGACGAGGGAAATGTCAAGTTAAAAATATTCTTAAAGAAAACTGAGTTTGTTTAAAATTTAATTAAAAGTAAAAAGTTTAAATGACATTATAGGGTTACATTATCACAGTGCTTGGCAACACTGTGTGACACCGGGGCATTGGATGACATTTTGAGTTTTTACAAGTAAAACTATACGTCGATTTCAACGTAAAGAATTTATAAGTTAAAATTTCCCAAAGTGTGCCCGGTAGATTGTTATATTTTTCCCTACCGACATGAACGCTGTTTTTTGGCCATAGAGCACTCAGTGAAAGTTGGAAAGAAAAGCGATGAATGGTGCCTGGAAGGTATGGAAGAGAGTCAGAAGTCTTGTCGCCCTGATTTACATGAGAAAAGGGTTGACATGTTGAAGTGAACAATGGCGATGGCGCTTCGTTCATTCAGTAGGTTGACGTGTTTGGGTGGGATACTGGAATTGTGCTGGAATCCTGGAAAAGCCTGGAACAGGATTTTTCGTGGAAGTTGATAATCCCTGGACTCCCATTCCATCAAGCACCACTCCATGTCTCTCAACTTTTATAACTTCCCGCTCCCGTCCACTTCCATTTCCTTCCTTTCATCCTCCCCGTCCTTCCAGCAGGCTCCAGATTTCCTGGATCCACTGGAACCCATTCTTTTAAAGCAAAATTAATCCAGCATATCAAGACCCTCTCCTGGGCAATTTCTAGGCCCAATTTGATTCCAAAAGTGATCTAAAAGCAATCACCTAAAGTGAGTACGTCAACGCTCCGCTTCCTGATTTTTTGGGAGCGGAAACAAGAAAGTTTCTCTTACTCAAGGAAATGGTAAAAGCGAAAGTGAAAGTGTTTCAAAAAGAGAAAGCGTTGCGGTATAACATTTTTACTCATGAAAGTTCGTACTAAACACATATGTTTTTTTTTAAAACCTTTGTCAGCACTATTACACTTGTTGATCACCTGTCACACGTGACAATTGATTGCACGGCCAAGTCACAAGGATTTCCTCGCTTTCCTAACCAGAATTAAATTATGGAAATCTTAAATATTCATTTTATATAAAATGTAAAATGTTTTTTTTTTGTAGCTAAAATGACAACTTCATTTAAAATTTACTTCCGGGTCACTTTTTTTTTTGTGGGAAACACATTTTCTTTTGCTCCGGGAATCTACAAGTGGCCTATGAATGTCGGAAAAGTTAAGTTTGGGTTTGCTTTCTTTGCAGGGAACGGGCGCTGTTCCGAGCAGTTCGGGCGGAATCGGGAACCGTCGGATGTCGCAAATGTCGAAAGGCAGCATCTATGGTCCAGCAGGATTCAACCCGAGGTATCTGTCGAGGGGTGGATCTTCCCGTCATCCCTATTCGTACTCCCTGCAGTGAGACACTTTGGTGACCGCGACGCGGTCTTCTTCTACTTTCTCTATCTGTCTTCTTTCTCTGTTCTGTCACTGTCTCTCTTTCTTACTTCACTATCAATTTTCTATTTCACTACTATTTCACTATTACATAACAATCAGTAGAAAACAATCACAGAACACTAGCCAAATATTAGGTCAAAAATACATCCCCTAAAATCAAGCCG
Source organism: Bilobella braunerae (assembly GCA_034694865.1). Classification (NCBI taxonomy): domain Eukaryota; kingdom Metazoa; phylum Arthropoda; class Collembola; order Poduromorpha; family Neanuridae; genus Bilobella; species Bilobella braunerae. The sequence goes on from JAQFYP010000026.1 coordinate 58,512, forward strand.
AAGCGCCAAAAAGGTTTGTGCAAAATGATGCAGTTTGTAATTCTAATTCAAAGACCTCCTTGAGAAAGGCTCTGTATAAATCAATTTGAGAGATTTGTTTTTTAGTGGTGCAAAATCACACACATTAATACAGTAAGGATTTAGGTGTTATAAATCATAGAAAGCGTAAAGCTGCTTTTCCTAGAGTACTTCTGGCGTCGGCCTGCTGAGGATTAGGACTCAGAGATTTTAAAACATGTTCCAAGCGATTTTCGAATGTGTTCCAGCGATTTTAGAAGGGGAAATTCAAATCAGTTGACCTTATAGAGGGAGGGATTTGGGAATGGAATTAGGTGGGGGAATTGTGTGGGGGAAATTGAAAGAAGTGAATTGTCAGTGGACCCACTTTCCACTCCATCACAACAGCCACCTACTTAGCGGGATCCTGGAAAATGTATCCTGGAGAAAAGGGTCCTTTAGGTTTGTAGCCTACTTTGTAGCCTAGGTTAAGCCTCGTAGCCACCAAATAGGAAGCACAGGCTATTGTTCTCTTGAGACATTTGATATGCAGTGGAAAGGGCGAGTAAAGAAGGAGGCCAATTTGTCTTCAGTTCCCAGGAGACTTTCACCTCCTATTTCCCAGATTACAGTTCAAAGAAGCCATTCTACTTATTGTTAAGGGTTACCATTTATTGGACGGAAATTGTTTTAGGGGTAACGACAAAAATCGTCCTTGATTGTGTCCGACAGTTGTGAATAAGCGTCTGGATAAAGCGGTTTCGGCTCGTGAAATTGATGAGTACTTAACAAGCATATCCACAAAGCGTCTGAATAAGTGCTGTTCACGATAGCAGGTGATTATTCCCAATGGAATAATATCCAATGAAGAATAACGAAGGTGAAAATATCCAAAGTAAAAATATCCAATTAGCAAAAATGCAAACGTTTCAATGGATATTTTTTATTGGATGCAACCACGTGGCACCCTCCTTTCTCTTTTGAAGGCAGAAAGAATTTTGTTATTTTAAAAATAGAAAATCATACAACGAGCGACTGTGGTTCTCGCATCACCAAATTTTAAGTGCCTTATTAAGTGTTATTTTTATTGGAAAGTCAGCCTAATTGTGAAATCCCTAATTGGGACGACGGTGTTGGGTGTTGCTGAAACGGAATATTGGCGTTTGGATGGACTGAAAAATGTCAATAAAGAATTAGGACGCTTGGACAGTTTTTCGAGATTTAAAAAACAAATTTGTTTTTTGATTTCTAGAAAATTTTCTAAACAGAAATTCTGAATGGGCGATTCGAGCTGAAGCTTGCCTTCATTTGCATCAAGAACAAAGCACAAAAAGTTCAGTTCAGTCTGGAATTTGTTGTTAATAATTTTCAGCATTCTGGGAAGTTATTTTCTTGACAAGGAGAATTCTTCAAATTAAGGTTGAATTTGAATTCGAGGAGACCTAAAATCTGAATTCATTCTTTGCATACAAAACAACTTGGGCACTATATCTGAGGAATAAAAATTGGAGATAAAATTTTGAGAGGCGGATATTTTTGGAATTTTCTTTCTTTACATCATTCACTAGGTACCTAATAATGAAAAGTATTTCATTTTGCAGTCACATAACGACTACTTTCACTCCAAGATAACTCTTTCAAACAGTGAAAATACGTTCGAAGTGTTCATTTTTGAGAAGTTGTAAGAATAGTGGAAGGTTTAAGGATATAAAATTTTATTTTCGAAGAGTTCCCTCTTCCTTTTCCTCAATTGAATCTGTCATTTCCTCAAAAAATTAATTTAAAAATCAACTTCGTCGTCTCCAGCTTTCCTTTTTTTTCCTTGGTCAAAGAAAGTTTATTTTTTAAATTAGAGAAAGTTTTTACACTTGAACGGTAATGTCATTTCATTATAGTTGTCTCAGAACTCTACAAGACAGTTTTGATACATCATATATCATTTTCTTCTTATTAGCTTAAATGTTTACATTACGGGTTTTCAGCATCTACATTTTAGTATTCGTACCTAAAAATGCTCTTGAAATTGGTCATTAAATCGCATTTGAAATGTAAATAAACCGTTACAAGCGCAAGCGACAAACGTAGCGTATTTCCCACTATCATTTTCATTTTATGAAAAATAGCCACAAAAAAAATACGAAGCAATTTTTGCCTTTGGGTGCTAATGAGGAGATACTGGGAAAGATCTTATTTTGAAATTAAACTATTTTATACTATTTAAAAGCAATTAACCTCTCTAAATTACATCATTTTTCGAAGAGCCCTAAAATTTGTCGTTTTTTTTTATTCTAATAAGTTGAAGTTCGTGAAGCTCTTTTATTCCTTTCATTCTAGAAAAGTCAGAATTCCTCTAATTCATTGCTATTCTCCATTTTACGTGCCTCCGGAATCCAATTTAAAAGTAATCAAAAGCATCAGCACTAAAAAACAAAATAATCCCTTTCTCCCTTCCCTTGAACTTTGAGATTAGAAAGAAACTTTTCAGAATAACAAGTCCTTGCACTGCCCACACTTAAAACTATCAAAATTAACCCCACGAACTCAACGTTTTACTCAAATAGTCATCAGTGAGTTTCATTTTTTTTTTAACTGAGCCATTTGTCAAACTCCACCGTTAAGTGTTCGAAAGGCTTTACAACCATTAAAAAGTAATCAGGATAAGTTAGTGATTGAAATTAAGGCGAGATTAGAGCCCTTGCCATGGTGAAAGGATGTCAATGTTATCTTACGAGAAAAGGTCAATTCACTAAATGTCCTAAGGCTTTGTCCAGGAAGCACCTACAAGTGACCACATATATTCGATCAAAAATATACAATCTGGCGCATATGGTTTAGATTCGCTACGTTCGCTACGTTAATGAAAAAAAAAAAGATTTTCTTGGTGAAAGCTTTCTTGGTTAATTTTCTCATAAAAAAAGTCTGTTTCCTAAAGGAAAGGTAACTTTTGAACTTTTGAATCCTTTTGAAATATTGATCCTTTACGTATTCAGATATTGATTGAAAGGGATGCTTCGAAGTGAAATTAATTTCGTCTTTGACAACGTCATCCCCCTATTTCTACACTGAAACATGGCTCCAGATTTTTTTTTAAATAGCTCCCTTGAGGACCCCCCAGTCAAGCGTAAAACGTTATAGGGCCTCGATACCCTTGTTCCGTCATTTCGGATTTCCCTGCCTTGTTAATTGTCTCTTCTAATTTACCCCATGTTCGTCTATAAGAGCTAGGTAGGCCTGTGCTGCTAGGAACTGGCTTAGCAGTTGGGGACACGCCCAAAAGCAAATTACCTTCGTTTGTCTTTCTCCAAAATCCCTCTGCAGGGGAGTTCTAAAAGCCTAAATCCACCTCATAAATTAATCTCTCACCCATCACCGTACTTATAAAATGAGAAACACGAAAGCAGAGTACACTTCTAAAAATAAGCCAGTTCTCACCACATCCGTCAGAGTCAACTTTCAAATGTACTGGAAATCCTACGCGCCCTTTTCGAATCCTGGATTTTAAATCCCTGCACTCCAGGAACCTCTCCAGAGGAAAAAATTCGATGAGATGCGATCTCTCACAAATGAGAAATTTAAGGGTGGTTTTCAGCATTTTAAAACCCAGTTCACGGGCTGTATTGGAGAAATTTGTAAAAGCCGATCTGGATTTTTAATTATTTTTTAAAGCTCAAATGCTTCGAAATTCGAAGAGCATTTAAGAACATGTAAATAAATGTTGTTTATAAATGTTAATGATGTTTAAAATCACTGGCTTTCATTACAAAATGTCTCCGTTGGCTAAACTTTATTTTAAATTTATTTCTATAAAGAAGATATTCCTAAAAGCAATATAGGAATTTCAGCGAAAAAAACTAGATTCGATTCATCGAATATAATCCAAAAATAAATGGTGGCAGGTTTCAGAAATTTTGGAAGAATAAAAAAAAACGTTGAAATTGGGTTCTTCAGCGAGTAGGGCATAGGTTTTTTTTTGTCGTACACAAAATGGCGCATATTTGAAAAACCTTACATTAAAGTTCTGGGGAAGTTCAGATGTCAACCTGGAATGTTGTTCAGGGAACACCTTTCTCCAGGCCTGGAATTTTTGTTCCAGGACGAAGATCGTAAACCTAATAGTAAAACAACTGAGCATGAAATTGGGAAAGGAAATTCTATTTTCCAACACCTATGGAGAGCTTGTGCCACGAAGGAAAAAAAAATGTCTCTGAAGTTTTTCAGGGCCCAGATGCGATGATGGGAGATGAAACTAAGGGACCCGCTTTCCCTTTTGCATTTCAATTCCCTCGCCCTTGAAACCTAACCGACTTTGTAAGGCCTCATGTTTAGATTTAATCAAACTTCACTTTTAAACTTTCCTTAGTCGAACATCACTTCCAAAACACGTTTCAACCGTCAGATAAGTTAAAAGAGCCTCTGACGAAGCAGCTCAAAAGCAGAAGTAGCCCTACGTAGGCTCGTTAAGGCCCTGCGGACCTTGACCCTAATACCAGCCATCCTCCGACTCCCAAAATAGAATTGAAATCATCTCTCCTTGACGTCCTTGTTCAATCACAGAGGCGGATTCACCTTTTCAAAAAAAAAAAAAAGATTAATTCCCTCCTATTTTCAATTCTACCTTGGAGGTAAATACACTTTCTTCTTCCTTAAGTATCACAAATTGATTTCAAATTCAATCTCTTCAAAAACTTTGATATGGCCTCTGCTCGAGATCTTGGAGATTCAAATTATGAATTTTTAAAAATTAGGTTTCACCGAGGGCACCATAATGATAGGTTCTTGAGAAAGCTTCCCTTGCTTTTTGTGATCTCCTTGCCAGGATCTCACACCACCATACCAAAGGTCACCTTAGGCTTTAGATACCTCAAGCCTTTTTAGG
>JAQFYP010000027.1:0-62164 GCA_034694865.1 Bilobella braunerae
TATACCTACAAAATGTATATTTATAACCTACAAATGCCTATTTATACCTACAAAAGGCCTATTTATACCTACAAAAGGCCTATTTATACCTACAAAATGCTTATTCATACCTACAAATTGCCTATTTATACCAGCAAATGCCTATTTATACCTACAAAATGTATATTTATAACCTACAAATGCCTATTTATACCTACAAAAGGCCTATTTATACCTACAAAAGACCTTTTTATACCTACAAAAAGCCAAACAACCCCGTCCTAACACAAGCGTGCCCTTAAGGGACCGCCGTCCTTAATGCCCACCGTTTTTTTTTGCCCACGCATGAGTTTAAGACAATGAAAATATAAAGCCTAGAAACTTAAAAGCAGTCACTTAAGGGTGCTCCTGTCCTATGAAGGGCTTGTTTGGCTAGTGTTCAGGCCACTTTAGAACAGACACTTGCTAAAAAAAAACTATTTTGATATATTTCTGGTTTGAATTTAGCGTTTTTTTTTAAATTTTGAAAACCCAGTTGGAGGAAGCCTATTTTTTGTTTACAGTTAGAGGGATTGTCGAACGCTGCACTTTCACCGACTTTGGATTTGCATCAATTTTTAAAGGAAGATAGACAGGGTTTTAGAGTATTTGTGAAGTGTTTTCCTTTTTGCTTTTCTCGATTCTCAAAATGTTTCGTGTTTTTTTCTTTTCGTTTTGTGAAATGTTTCGTTTTTTTTTGTTTTGAAAATTTGATTTTTTTTTTAAATAATGTTTTTTTGTACCTGACAGAGCGGTAAGAATATTTCTCCGATGGAGTCGTCCCTTGAGAAACGGTCGTAGTCAAAGACATGGAGATGGAGGACACGGCTCTGGAGCTTTTGTATTGGAAAACCTTTTAGAACAAAGAAACAAAACCATTTTTAAATTCTGAAAAACTTTAAAAACTCTCAAAATGTCTAATTCTAAAACACAAATATCCACTTGAGAAGTCGCTTCAACTTCTCTGCAAACAAGCCACAAAACTTTTTGAACTTTCACAAACCTAACTTTTGACTTAAGGAAAATACAGTGCCTTCAAAAACTTTTGTCATCTACCTCTTATCATATAACATATCTCGAAAGGCAATGAAATCCCAGAAATATACCGTGCGTTTCATCAATGCTCAATCTCTCACCCAACTGAATCTTGCGCCTACAGCATATATTGCAAAAAAGGGCCATACATTTTTTCTAATCAAAATAAAAAAAATTGAAGAAGAAAAAGCAATTTTTCAAATTTCTGAAATTTAAAATTTTCAAAACTCCGGAAAAACATTATTTCAGTAAGAATATGTTAAAAGTTGAAAACGGCAAGTAAATCAAATCTTTCAAAATGTACAAGGCGTTTGCAATGTAAATTTCTGAAAAACTTTTGATGCATAGAGCACATTCCCCTAAAAAAATTCCATGAAACATGATATTGGTATTTACCCTAAAAATTCAATTTTGAGAGAATTCCCGCCATTTCGGCGCAGAACTCGCCTGGAACAAAGTACTCCATTTGTTCTGTATTAAATAGCGATTTTTCAACAAATTTGCAAATCTCTGACGTCTAAGAAAAAGGCAGACAAATAAATTGTTGTCTGAAAAAAAAACTTTTTCTTTCCGCTTCCACAGCTTTCTCTTTTTGGAAAAAAAAATCAGAGAATGGAAATTTGCTCAGAGCGGCGAGGAGAACGTCTTCGAATTCAGTAAAGAAAAAGTGTGAAAAAATTTACATGGGTAATGATTCCTCCGCCTTTTTTCTAACTTTCTCTTAAACGCTTTTGAATAAAACTTTTTTTGAATTATGCAATTTTCAAAAAAAAAACTTTCTCCTTTAGAGAATCATTAGCGTGTAAGAGAAGACTGAATTTGAATGCATAAGAAAGAGACATGGAATTCCCCCTTTGCATAATTACCCTTTTTTTCTTTTTCAACTTTCTTTTGAAACTCCCGGATTATCCTCCTTTTCTAAAAGTTGTTCTAAAAGTTCCTGTTCTAAAATTCCCGCGTTCTAAATTTTTTAATGCAAAAGGCGGGAAAGTTAATCATTCTTTCAAGAGTAATGGCCATGGCTCTTCTAAATGGACATTTTGTCCTTACAAAAGAGTATCAAGGCAGCTTTTCGCGAGGGCGGTAATTTTAAAAAAAAGAGAAAGCTCCCCTATTTGTCTTCCCGAGCAGTGAAAGCATACAGTGCGTTTTCATAGACTTGTGGCGAGTCGAGGGGTGGATGATCCAATTACTTTTTATCCAGCAACGCTTCTGCCTCGTCGCTGGAGTCTTAGACACGAAAATTGTTCAAATAAACAATTTTCAAAAAAAATGAAATTTAAAAAACGCCTCTTCTAAACCATGTAAAACCGCTTTTTTTCCGAGAAAGAGCGAGAAATAATGAGGAAATCTTTGCCATTATTTCAAGAACTCAGCGAGAGACTTCCAGCGAATTTTTTATTTGCTGGAGACTTTCTCCAGGAAATGAACTGATTTCTTTGAATTTCCTCTGGATTTCCAAAAAAGGAAAAGAAATAACGAAAATTGGGCTCTAAAATCCAGCGGGCGTCTAATTTGAGTGGATTCCTTAAGCCCAATCTTCCAGTTCAATCTTGACTTTCTCCAGGTTACTTTCTCCAGGATTCTGAATTGGATGAACCTGTGTTTGTGGAAGTGCGGTGAAAGTGGGGAAAGTTGAGGCCAAGGAGGCGATAAGGAGTGATAAGACGTAGGGAGAAAGTTCGTCTTAACATCCTGGAGAAACCTGGAGAAAGTCGCTCCTAAAATCCTGGAGAAAGCTGGAGAAAGTAGTGGGCTGCTGCTTTCCTTACCTTCAAAGTAGAGCGTTTCGTTCCAGCGGGGATTCAGCGTCCGTCGCTTGATCTTCGTTTCGAGTCGATGTTTTTTGTCGGGGAGGAGCGTGACGCGGACGTAGGGATCAGAGGTTCCGGAAATGTCTTTTGCAGGTAAATCCTTTCCCTGGAGAAAGGTGAAGTTTAACAACCTCAAAATTTAATTTCAAATTTAATTTTCAAAATTTCACTTTTGCACTTTCTTTTTCATTTTTCAAGGTGGTGAAAATCACCTTTACGCAAATCCTTCCATGCAAAACCTTTCTCCGGCTTCCTAGAACTTTCACTTTCATTTTTAAAGCCCTCATTTTACGCAACCTTTTACCACCTTACGCTAACAAGCAATTTCGGAGTTCAAATTTTTTAAATTGAAAATAATTTTTTAAATTGCCTGGCTTCAAAATTTAAAAAAATTTGTTCCACTTTTCTACGAAGCAATCTGCTCAATTTTAATGATATAACATCTCCCGTCATTAATTAAAATTAAGGTAAACAAGCCCGTTCTTGGACTTGTATTTTCTCTTGAATCCCTCTTAAATTTTCTAAAAAAAAATTCGCTTTTCTAGAATTATGTTTTACAATTTTTTTTACTTTTCCAGAATTGTGTTCTTGAAAAATTCGCCTTTGTGCAATTATTTACCCGAAATATTTTACGTTTCTATAATTATATTTTCAGATATTTTAATTTCCTTGAATTTTTTTTTTAGAAAGAGAAAGACAATTTATTGCAAATAAACGTAATTTGAATTAGTTAAAACTTCATATTAGATATATCTTGAAAATATCTTGAAAATGAAAATCAAGCTCCGGAATATTTAAGAATAATTAAAGGGACTTTTTCGATAATGGCTTCATATCCTAAGAATGGGCTAGTTTTGCTAGTTTTCAAAATTCAAATGCAAAAAAAAAACGTTTTTAATGAGTTTTTAACGCTACGGAAAAAGTTTGAATTTTGGAGCCGTACTATTTTTTGCAACTATTCACAACTCTGCTCACGCACATTACAGCACTACTCATAAAAAATGCGACTTTTAGTATAAGTGAACCATCAAAAAGTGCGTTACCTGAATGATTCTGAGGATGAGCGTCGTACTGTCAAAGTCATATTCGAGGCTGAAGTTGATCTGGCCCACGGAGTCTGTGGACTCGGTGTTGTCAATGTACATGTCCACCAGGGATATTGATCTGTTTTGCCAAAATGCCATCTGGAGGGAAAATGGACCAATTACAAGGCGAGGCTCACGGACCAATTACAAACCGAAGCGGATGGACCAATCACAAACCGAGGCTCATGGACCAATTACACGGAAAAGAGGCTCCTTTCTTGCCGGGAAGTGGAATTCCCAATTAAAAGCACACTGTTCGTAGTAGAGGTTAAGTTATGCGTACTGTTGCCGGGGCAACGCCCCTCCGGAGAAAGTTGCTCAACCCGTGACCTCAGAAGCTTTCACCGCAGAGCAACAACCCCGGACAGGCATGTCGTGGTGATGACATAAACGCACACCGCAAGAGATCCGCGTCTTGGGCCCTTACGTACAGGGGCCCTTTGCAACAGCGCCATTCTTTTGAAAAGCCGCAAAGCCACCACAAAGGCCCTAAAAACTGGAATCTCGTCTAATTTGATTAATTCTCGACTCTCACTTAAGGAGGCTGCTAACTGGAACGGAAGGAATAAATTGAGAGAATGAAGCTCTAATTCAACCATAAAAAATTCATTGGAGACCATTCGACAGGGGCCGTTAGCTCCCGGGCACTGTCACGTGACATTGGGTACCATTATTTTAAAATTCAAAATTCGGGTTTTGAAAATTTGAAAATTTGAAAACTATTATATGAACGAGTGTATTATGATATGGGCGAGCCTTACATCAAATAAACTTGAATTGAAATTTTGGAAACTTGAAACTTAAAATTTTTGAAAGCTACTCGATATTTTCTAAACTTTTCAATGTTTGAACCTTGTACAGAGCGTTTCTTATTAAACACCTAAAGTGAGAATTTCCTCAGTAGCTATTATCGCTATGGATAATTGAATTTATCCTCCTTTTTTCTACAAAACGCATTTGACGCGCGATACTTCGAAATTTGAACTAGATTTTACAAAATTTCTAAACTTTTCTGTAACGTTTTTTTCTATTTGAACCAATTTTGTTAATTTTTTTCTTTTTAATTTTTTTAAAATTAAAATGAGTAATTTCGTAAAAGAATTAATGTTTTGTATAACTTTCATGTTTTTTTTAACATTAAAATGTAAAGCAACCTAACCTAGAATTAGGTTTGCTTTTGAATGGGTAAAGAAGGAAGAAATTAGAAGTGATTTAAAAAAGGCTCTGTACATTACGTTGAATGAGTACAAGTTCAAGACTAATTATTTTAATTGGACTATCATTAAACAGCGCTTGAAAAGAGGAAAATAAGCTTTGAAGTTTTTACATTATTTTTATTTTAGGAAAAAAGTGTCGGTTAACGGTACTGGCGAACCCGGGAGGCTAATTTTAAATACACAGCCGCTCAAGTGGTTGCTTGTTCTAAAACTTTAGAATTTCAAGTAGCGTTTGAACAATGCTGATTTTGAAGAGGGCGAGGAGACTTTATGGGTGGCGCTTTGTTTTACCAGAATCGACGCTGTTTGCTTAAGCCCAAATTGTCGCCATTCGTTTTACAACGGTCGCCCCGCCACTTTTCAAAATGTCGCTCCACCGCTAATTGCTCAAGTACACTAACTCTCTAGCTCCCTCCACTCAAGCGGAGCCAAAATTTATGTAAACTGTTGTCTCAGTGTAGGCCACCGTGGAATCAATGTAACCCTACGAAACCCACGCTGAAAATGTAACCCTATGTAACCCTACCGTGAAAATGTAGCCCTATGTAACCCGCACGTAGAATTTAACCCTTTAAGTCAAAAACGCTTCCGCTTTATGCAAATCAGGCTCTGTAACCCTTCGTCGCTATAACATACCGCTGGATGTTGATCTTGCTTAACATTTTGCAGCGATTTATTTGTGACTGGAGGCGTTTTGCAGTCGGGCGTCGCTGCCGCTGAGCTTCCGGGTGAGCCAACCTGGCCCTTGCTCGTGCCCGCCGTCCTGGACAAATTCAAAAAAGGCGCTTAAATTAAGACCGGAAATTAGGCGGGCTCGTACGGTAATCTAAACGGCCAATTTGACGACACACAAAAACGAGAACTAATTTGACCCACATGCAACATGCCTGTGTTTCTACTCACTAAAAAAAAAGCCACGGACATGAATAACAGTGCGGCTAATTAGCGCCTGGTTCACAACACACTGGAAAAGTGGGGGCGGGGGGAAAGGGGTGGAGCGAAATGTAGCTGGAGAAGTCCTGGAGAAAATTTCGTGTTTCTGCGTTTTGTGGACCTTAATTGCCCACACGCCCTGTTTCTGGACCACCCTCCCCTCCAGCAGGGGTGAGGGGGGGGGGCGGTGTAAATATGAAATTGACCTTTGACCTTTTCTTTGTTGACGCTGCCGAAGTTGAGGTGACGCTTCGCGCTCATTACTCGATGTCATCCCGCTGCTGCAAATTCAAATCGCTGAAAAACTGTCACTCATACTTGGAAAGAGCGAAATTAGATGGAGATGAAGGGACAAGGAAGAGCACTTCTGTCACATCCAGATTCGAGGGCGATGTCACCGACATGTCACACGAGGAGGGTGACATGGGCCAATTACCGAAGAAGGTCACGAGGTCACGTGGCGGTGAATGCTCGGGGCGTGGCTCCCATTAAGCGGGGAAGTCATAACTCTGGTGAAGAGTGCTTCACTCAGGCCCTTGAGAAAGTGACCTTGGGCGTTAGAGTAGTGCGCGGAAATTTGAAAAAAGAAATATGAGAAAGCGGTTTTCTGGCCGTAACACTCTGGGTCGTCATGAGTTATGATTCCGAGGCTCAATGGTCCTCTACTTACGAAAAAAAAACACCTCTGAATCCATTTGCGACATTTTTTGAAAACTACTCAACCGCGACGACTCAACGCGCTTCAAAAAATTTTCGTTTCACGTGATAAAAGTAAAGCGTTTCACGTGAAAAACGGTAAAAGAAAAAACAAAGAAATTAAGACCGGTTTAGACCTTTTCGTATTTTTCGTGAAAAAGGTAAAGAAAAAACAAAAGAAATTTGGAGCGCGGTTTAGACCTTTTTTCTAATTTTTATGAAAAAAAAAGGTAAACGAAAACCAAGAAATTCAGTCCGTTTAGGACTTTTTCGTATTTTTCATGAAAAAATGTAAACGAAAAGTTGCGAAATTGAAGAAGCCTTGCTTTTTCGCGTTTTTCGTGAAAAACAGGAAACCAAACGCGAGAAGCGAAACTAAAGCCGTTTTTAGTTACTTTTTTGTGTTTGCTCTAAAAATTAATTCTAAGATGCTGTTTTTAAGTAGCATCAAGAAAAATTTATGTTTGATTTTTCTGAAATTTTTTTTGTAGATAAAAACTTTAAAAAGAAAATTTTATAACCTTTTTCTTAAATTTCATAACTCTTTTTTAAAGAGTTCACATATTCATCTGTTTTTTTTTTAATTTTTCACGAATCGCTTCATTTTTTTTAATTTAAAAACTGAAAAGAGAAAATTTTGTCTTGCGCTATTATAACTGGTGGAAAGCACAACCGCAGCGCTTTTGATAATTGAGAGCATTCATGGGCTGCCTAAATTATTTTGTTAAGTGCTGTACTTAAAATTCGCTCTGTATTTCTGGTGAGAAGATGAGCTTTGCATTCCATTGTGTGGGAGACCATTAGGACCTTTGGCGTTGTGGAGCTGATGAGCGCTGAAAGGGCATTTGCAGAAGAGACGCTGCAACACGTGGGCGTCGTTGGGAGGGAGATATGAAAAAGTAGAGAGCTCTAAAGGAGTGAAAACATTCCAAACCACATTCCATAGAGCAAAGGGAAAGTACAGAGCCTTTCGTAAGTGAGAGGTGGTAAATGTAGAGGAGAAAGTAGATAAAAAAAGGCATATGAAAAAGGTAGGAAAATGGAGCGGATAATAAAAAACTTGGATCTTTTGTCTTCTCCACTTTCTCTCCGCACTTAACGCTCTTGAAAAAAGGCTCTGTACAGTGAGCACACTACTTTTCACACGAAAAGAATTTCCACAAAAGAGAAAGTCGCTTACTCGAGTTGAGCCCTAGGAACCAGCAGTCGTTTTTTTTAGCAAGTGGAAATGGGTGCGAAAAAGTGAAATTGATCCGACAGGAGAAAGCAGCAGAAAAAATTAATGAGACAAGTTCTTTTAGTATTAGCTAAGCATTTCGTTTTCCCTTCTATTTACTTTCCCTCTCAAATATATACGCATTTAGGAGACAACAATGTTCTCAAACAATGGTCTCAACTTTCTCCAAAGTGAAAGCAATTTCTTGATATCACGTGACACACCACCTCGTTAGCTTCCCGTGAACAGTATTTCTCGATTTCTCTCCCTATTTCGTTTTAAACTATTAAAACTTTTTTTGAACACACTAAATATTATTTAATCTAATTACCTAATACTACAGAGCATTTCTTAAGTACCGTATAAAAAAAACTCGGAAAACACAACATTGTTTTTAGAAAATTGTATGAATGTGTAGAAAAATTTGCTTATTTCGCTTTTAAGCTCTTTAACCTTTTTTTTAACACATTTCCCCTGATTTGATCCTTTTAATTAACAATTAACTTTATATTTAATCTAATTACCTAATTTATTTTAAGTTACAGAGCAATTCTTAATAAAGTACAAAAAAAAAACACGGAAAAAGAAAACACCATTTTTAGAAAATGGTTATGAATTTAAATCTAGCATATTCAATATTTGGAACTTATCATCACGCGAACATATAACCACTTTGGTGAAGAATTTTGAAAAAAAACTAGTAATTTTGAAATAAAAAAAACTCATTCAAAAAAGTTATATTATTTTTTATCCTACAGCGACTTTTTTTGGCTGGACTTTCTGTTTTTGTACAAAAATTAAAAAGGCTCGGTACATTACACTCATAAACTAAACCAGCGTACCGTGAAATATTGGTTAATTAGAAATTTGGGAGAAAGCATCGGAGCCTTATTGATTTCTGTTGGAGTGAAAGTTTTTCTTTTGCTTCAAAACACAAAATGAAAATGACTGTTTTTTTTTAAATAATGACACTTTTCCCCTAATAATTTCGAAATATACTTTTTTTTTGAGTGGTCAGTTTTCGTTGAGATACACTGTAATAGTAATCAGAAAAGTGAACAAGTAAGTGAATTGATAGTTACTTCAGCAAAATTTTCAAAGTTTTGGCAACTTAAATTGAAGTTGATCAATATGAATTATTGTGCAAGGAAAAGCAAGCGATTATGTCCACGACGCTTACACAATCGCTGAAATGGTTTTTCAATCGCTGACGGTACATTTAAGTGTTACAAAATCTAAGCGTTTTGAAAGTGTTACATTTTCACTTTGAACCAATAATCTGCTTCAATAGTGACTAAGAATCTCGCCTTGATTTTAATTACTGTAATTTGAGCGCAGCGACGTTAATTAATTTTAATTAAAGTGGTTTGTAACTAAAATCGACGGTTAAATCCCGGCTGGAACTACGCCGCGCACGATGGCCCTTTGAACTCTGTAAATAACTAATGGAGGCACCGCAGGAGACTTCCTGCTCAAAAGCTGCTCGTGTTACATTTTCGAAATTTTGAAAATTCCGCCGCGCACTCCTCTAATTTCAAATGCAACTCTAAACTTTTTGGCGTCACCGTAGAGTGACTTCCTTGTTCCGTCACCTCATTCTAAATTTCAAACAAAACTTTCTCCTCCTAATTTTCAAAAAGCTAACAAAATTATTCGTCTCCCTTTTTTGAAAAAAAAACTTTTCGAAAAGTCTATTTTCAGTTGCTCTAAAACAGTATTTTTAAAACAATCGTTTTAAAAACAAAAGATGCACTCTAAAACTGAAAAAGTTTGTTAAAACAATAATGAGACAAACCAAACGATAAATTTTCGATAAAGTTTCCTTTTTGTAAAAAAAGGAAACTTTTTTTTTTAAAGAAAACACCTCTCGCTCTGAAATCTAATTTGAAATTTCAAAAAAAGCTAATTTAGCAAATTGTTAACTGTCAGTGACACACCAAAAGGAGTCCCATCCCCATTGGCTCCTGTCACCTGTCAGATCACATGTCACTTGTCAAGGGTCCCTTTGTAACCCTCCCTTGACAGGGCCTCCTCCCCCCGAAGGAGGTAGTGTATACAGAGAGTTTCAAAAGAGTCGAAAAAACCGCAAGTGGTAAAATTTTTAGAAAAAAAAGTAATTTTTTTAAATTTCAAACTTGTTTGAAAATTTCAATTTTTTTTTTTTGAAATCACGCCCTTACATGCTCTGCGAGAGGAACTTGGACAGGGCGAGCTTTGACAAGTTGTGACTCTTAAGGCCTCCAAACATGGCGGTGATGGGGCAGCTCTCGCTCTGGGACGGGATCTGGGTGCGGGGCGGGGTCACGGTGGGGCGTTGGTGGGACACTTTGACACCGTTCACGGAACCGCCGGATCACATTACTGGAATTAAAAACTGGACTGGAAGTCCTGGAGGATCCTGGACAAGTCGTCCCACTTCAACTTGTTGAGACTTCACAAGGCTTCATGTTAGTCAAGCCCCTGCTCTCCAGCGACTGTAAATCGTCTACTAACTCTCCAGCCCTTCTCCAGCGACTGGAAATCGTCTATTCTCCAGCAGGCCTTCTCCAGCGAAAAACTTTTTTTCCCCTTCTTATTTGAAGAGCTCCCCAACTTTTGTAGAGGAGCGCTTAAGTGGAACTCTTTTGCAAAACGTATTGTAAAGAGCCTCCTACCCCTATCTGTCCTCCCGGAATCAATACCGCACTCTCCAGCCCCTTCCAGGCTTCGAACATTCCTGGACAACAGCTGGACAAAGCCCACCTGTGGACACTTGTGGTCAGTGCGGTCAAGGTGACGGCCGAGAAGTCAATAGTGCCAATGTCACGTCTCGACAGGCCCAAGTCCCAGTGTCGACTGAAGGCCCTTCGTCACCAGTCCTTCGAAGGCTCCTGGAGAAGGCCTTCGAAGGCTCCTGGAGAAGGCCTCGAAGACGCACACTCGACGTGTTGGTGGGAGCCTGAGCCTCGGCATCTTCTCCAGAAGTCTCCCCGACGACCACAAAGCCTTAGTTCCAGGATCCTCCAGGAGTCCAGCACAATGAGCCCGCGAAATTTAAATATTGAGAGCTAAGGGTCTTATCCCTGCACAAAGGGTCCAGGAGACTTGGGAGACGTCTCGGGAGACATGAGAAATGGATCAGGGTTCGCGAACCCCTGCCTCGAGCCATTAATTATAAGCTGCAATATCTACTTTTGCAGGGAAGCGCGTGGTAGGATTAGAACCAGGGATCCTCCATAATTTACCGAAAATCGCATAAAGGGTACCTGCCTAGGTCTCCTGAGACCAGATCGTGACCCTTGACATTGCATCTTGGCTCAAAGTACCCCCAAAAACTCCTGTTCAAAGTTCGGTCCAAAGTTTTTGTTTTACTGAGAAACTACGAAAACAAAAGGTTTCCACTAATTGGAGGGCCCTTAAGGAGGCCCTTCAAAAGTAAAAGAAAAAGGTTTTCAGTTTTCAGTTTTTCCAAAAATTTTAGTTTTACTTGTAATTTTAAGTTTTCATTTTAAAAACATTTCGTAAAGTTTTCATATTAGAAAGAATTAAGAAAGCGAATTTTATGGGAGTCCTTAAAAATAGAGTAAAAAAAAAGTGACAACGACAAAAGACAGGATTTTTTTTTGCTTTTAGTTTATAGTTAATTAAATACTTGGGGTCAATGACCTCGTTGCATAAAATGGAAACGGTCATTGACCTCCTTTTGCTATTGTGTTAGAAGAGCAATGTTTAAGTTAATCAAAACAGAAAACTGTCAACTTGAAAAAAATAAACGCCAAACGTAATTTGAGCCGACAAAGAATTGATTGGAAATTTGATCAGCATATTGTGAAAGTCGAAAAAAAAACTGTTTTTTTTTTAAATTATGTACTAAAGCGTGATTTGCTTACGCTCTATTTTTAACACCCTGTTTTCGGTGAAAGTTAGTGAAAGTGAAAGTAACCTAATATTTTATTTCTTGTTTTCATGCTCCGGTTCGATTTGCCATTTTCCAGGAGCCTTTCCAGGCAGTCATTTCCTGGAGAAAGGCAAATCGGATTTAAAGCTCTACTTTCACCATTGTCCTCAAAACGAAGAATGGATTTGTAGAGTTTTGGAAATCATAATGGTCGAAATGAGCCCTTAAGTGCACCACCACCACCACAACAACCATAAGCGCCTTATCACCCCTTACACCCCATGAATAAGGCATCAAAGTGTCCAAAACCAATGACAGTGAAGGGCTAAGGGCGCTTTTGAATAAGGCAGACAAGCCCGTTCTAGGACATTTTTGTAAAAAAAATGTTCATTTTTTTTTTTCAGGAAAAAAAATGTCCATAATTTTTTTTTCAGGAAAAAAAATATGAAAGCATCCGGGGTTCGAACCCCGGATATTGGAATTTTAGCTAGAGGCCTTCACCGATGGGCAACAGTGATGATTTCATGAAGAATGTCAGTAATATTTGAGAGAGGACACCCGTGTGACGCACTCACGATAAGAACCTCACATTTTTATTTAATAATAGTAAGAAACGAATGACATTTTTGAAAATCAGTTTTTTTTTGTATGAAATCAATCTGATTTGAATAAACAAGTTTAGGGAGGAAGATAGCTGACGTTTGGAATGGAAATAGTTGGAAATGGAAAAACATGTGGCGGGAATATTTGAATATTATCTGAGTGGCTGTGCAGAGGGTTACATAACATTCCTTGTTATGCCAAGTTATTGCCAAGACGGAACTGCCATTGACACCTTCGATATCTACCTACAAGATCCAATTTCCGCCACTTTCACTTCCCTTTACGCTTTTACCTACTCCGGGTACCCTGGGCAGGGTTTCAGAGTACCCTGGGCAGGGTACTGCATGAAGAAAACTTGGTATCCAACAATTTTACAACGTTTTGATTTTGATTTCTAGAATTCTTGTTTTAAGGAGAGAGCCTTGATGCTACGTTTAGACTGGTGCACCTCAAATAGGGTATGCAAGTACCCTGGGCAGAAACCCTGGTGGGGAAAATTGTGTACTTACAATTTTACACCGTTTTCAATTCAGTTGTTTTACATACGTCCAGCTCCAAATAGGCTTTATGGTGTTAAATTTAGACAGTTGCACCTCTTCCAGGATGTGCGGGTATCCAGGGCAGAATACCTGGTGGGGAAAACTGGGTACTAATTTTTTTTTTACACCGGTTTTAATTTGGTTTAGGTTAGGTTTAGGTTTAGCCTAGCCCATACTAGAAAATGGAGTGCCCTAATGTTTGTTTTTAGACTGATGCACCTCTTCCAGGGTATGTGGGTACGCTGTGCAGCACTAATTGTTAATTTGAAAACTACCTTACTAGAAAATTACCAGGGTTAGTTAGTCGTAGCATTTCAATAAGATGAGAAGAATAATTTTACGAATTTTAGAAAAAAAATTTTTTTCCTTTATCAAAAACTCAATTAATATAAGTTATTGTATAGCAGTTCTAATTTTAGACTGGTGCTCGTATCAGGGTTAGCGAAATCCCAAGATCGTTTTCAGAAAAATTGATTTTAGTATTTTTCATACAGATTTTAAAATAATGTAAATTTGCAAAAACAAAATTAAACGTTATATAATTTAATCATGTAAATTCAATTAGTGCAACCTCAAATATTGCACTTTTTCGGTGAAACCCAATGCACATCGGAGTCGGGGGTTTGTCTAACCCTGAAAACGCCAACTCTCCTTCGTCGGAATGGTTTCACGACATTGCATGATTTTTCAGCAGCTTTTGTAATTATTGTAGCGTGAAACGTGACAATTAGTCACCCACCCAAAACACTGGGCGTGCAAATGGCTGCCTCTGCTTCCGTTTCCAGGCCTCGAACAAAGGGCCTCGGGAGGAGGCTCGATAAGTAAATAATAAAAAAAAGGGGTTCCGATGTCGGAAATGTCAAGTTGACCTTTGACCTACCATTTTGCCAGGCCCTTCAAGGCCTATTTGTCTTGGGAAACCAATCAAATGTAAAACTTGTTGTGCCTCAACTGCCTTGTGTTGCGGAATCTAAATCAAAGCGTTTTTTTTGCCTCTCTTCACTTTATGATTCTCCTGAGATTGCCCTGATTGCTTTCCTTCTTCCGAGTGATGAAGGCAACTTTCTCTTCAAAGGAGAAAGTTAGCTTTCTCCAGCAGAAACTTGAAGAAGGCAATTAAGACTGAGAGGGACTTAATCTCGATATTTAGAGGACTTAAGGGCTGGGCCCTGGAAATCCATAGAAGTGAATACGAGTCAATAAGGCCAAACACAATTTACGCACATCCACATTGCTTTCTCCAGGAAAATGGTCACAAAATTTTCCTTTGGGGACTTTCTCCAGAAATTAGTTTTTTATTTCAAAGCTTACTGTAAGACATCTAAACGAAAGACACAAAGATTTAAACATTTCTTTTCTTTTTTACGGCATTTGAAAAACTCTCTGTATATTAGATTTAAACATTTCTCTCTTTTTTACGGCATTTGCAAAACGCTCTTTATATTAGATTTAAAAATTTCTTTTTTACGGCATTTGAAAAACGCTCTGTATCTTAGATTTAAACATTTCTCTTTTTTACGGCATTTGAAAAACGGCTCTGTATATTATTAATCAAATTCTCATAAAACCGCCACTTTCCCTTTCAAAATATTTTGAAAATTTTGACTAATGACCAAAAGTAAAGCTATAACAAAATCAATTTCCCCCTAATTAATTTTCCGACACTGCAACCTAGCCAAAGTGAAACATTACCATTCTATTGGCGAACCTAGGATATACAGAGCCTTTCAAAATGAGCTCAAAGGGAACAGAAGACCTTCGAAAAAAAATGACAATGTTTACGCTACGTTGCAACTCTATTGATTCTAAATCAATCAGCTTATGTAAATCGATTACGAAAACAATAATCCTTTTGTTTGTAAACATTGTTTTGAGATTTATGTGCTTTTGATCAAATAAAAAAAAATCAGGTTTTGGCATTTTTTTAAACAGCCTGATCCTTCTCCTGATTAGAACAGCAGCGATTTTTTAAACACAAACAGTCTCAAGAGGCCATGTACAGTGCTTTTCAAAATGTATGTAGACAGTGGAGGTAGAGAACAACACTATTCAAATAACAACAGAAAAATAAGGGCTTTTGGAGCTTAAAGGCTTAAATAACAAAGAAGCCTCTCGTATTAAAATTTCCTGGAGGCTTCAAAGCTTTCTATGTTTCTATTTCCCATTGAGAATTAAAGATTAAATTCTGAAAGGCTCTGTACTTTTCCCACTAAATTATTCTGACTCGAGAGTTTGAGCAAGAGGAGGCCATAAGCTGACTCTTGGGAATTTTTCGTGAAATGTCAGTTTTTACTAACGCATGCGCGTAAGGAATTTTTAATGGCTTTTGCTTTCACTAAATAATCATGATCATGTTTTCTAAAAGTAGGATGATAAGCATGTTTAAAAAAAGTGATAAGCATGCTAAGAAAAGATAGATTATCATGTTTAAAAGGATAGATTATCATGTGAAAAATAGATAGATTATCATGTGAAAAATAAATTATCATGTTTAAAAAGATAGATTATCATGTGAAAAATAAATTACCATGTGAAAAATGGATAGATTATTATGTGAAAAATAGATTATCATGTTAAAAAAAATGCATTAGCAAGTTTTTTTTTGTCATTTGGGTTTTTCAAAAGCTCTTTGAAAATTTTATTTGACATTTCTGACAAGCCTTTGAGTCTCACTATGATAATTTCCTGTTTGCTTGTGAAGATCATTAGGATGATTTTGCAAAGGGCCTTTGAGCGGGAGACAATATGGTGATTAAGGGAAGAGCCCTTCATAATTGCATCCCTGACACCACAAGCAGGGCCCCCGGCCCTTGTCATCATTTAATTGTTTACTCAAGGGCCCCTCAGACAGAGCCTTTCATAACTTTCGTCGAGGTGCGTGCCAGCTCCTGCTATTGATCGCATCCAATATTAAACCTCGAGAAATGTCAGAGAAAGGGAAATTAGACGTCTGTAAAGCATTTCTTTATTAGAAATATCATTTCTTGAGGAGAAAGCAGGAAGAGAAAGGCCTTTGATTCGAATAAACTGTTGTAACAAAGGGCCCCTCTTTTACTAAAGGGCCTCCTTTGTCAAGGGCCCCTTCCTTGTACAGGGCCCTTTTTTGTTAAGGGCCTCTCCTTAACTGGGTCAGGGTCGTCGCCAAAAGCAATGTTTGCCCTGGCACGCAATAGATTACATATAAAAAAAGGGCTATTATCATTATATTCCTTCCAAACGATTTGGCAACGAAAATAAATCTAAAGAAAAGACGAAAATCCAAAAAAAAAAAAAAAAAGTGATTGTACTCTCGAGACACGAAAATGAAAGATTCATAGCGCCTGCGGGCTTCAAAAAACGCTTGGATAGGTGACTTTCTTTGTACAGAGACTTTCAAAAAGTGCTTGGATAGGTGACTTTCTTATGTACGGAGACTTTCAAAAAACGCTTGGATAGGTGACTTTCTTATGTACAGAGACTTTTAAAAAAGTGCTTGAATGGTGTAACTTTTACTTTTTTTTGTACATAGACTTTCACAAATGACAAGCCTATTTTATAGTAAAGTAAAAGACGTAGTAAATTACTGAGCACAGTAGAAAAGAGAAAAGTGATTTTGGAGAAGTTTTCTCTTATAAGAAAAAATCGTAGTCAAAACTTTTAATTCAAGCTTTTCCACCACCATTGGCATATCACTTCTGAAAGTCTCTGTACTTTTGTAAGGGTGACGCAGCACCCTTAGTGTGAGCTTAAAAGAACCCTGCTGGATTTCGTTTTTGAAAAAAAAAATTGAAAAAAAAAATTTCGCCAATGTTTTTGAAGGGAAAAGGACACGGTAAACAGAATCATGGAGAAATTTTTTCGGAAACTCAATTTTTGATTCGATTTTGCATGATACTGGAGCATGAGAGCTGACTTTGAAAAATAAACACTTGGGGTGAATTGGGCTTTTGAAAAAGGCGGCCAGCGGCCTGTCTGGGGTGCATTTGAAATAACATCAATTGAAGTGCCCCACCGGGGTGGGGGGGGGCGGGGGAGGGGCGGGGCACTTCCCATTTGCAATTCCAAATTGAAGTACTGTCCTACGGAAGATAAGTGGACTCAATTCAAGATTCAACCTCTCAAAAGTCTTCAAGAACAGGGTTCGCCAGTTCGTACCCACACTTAAGTGTGGGTAACCCACACTTAAGTGTGGGTAACCCACTTTTTTAATTCCGAAAATTATTTTTCATTTCAAATTTCACCTTTAAAATTAAAATTTTTAAAATTGCACATCTAAATCACCTAATCCACTTACAATATACCCTGAATCTTGGTTTTCCCTAACTATCCTTTGCATACCTTGTGATCATCTGCTGGCTTTAAAATTTTGAAACCAAAAAGTATTAAAAATTATCATTAAACATTGTACTTCCTCTACATAATTTTTTTTCATATCGAAGGAAATTGAAAATAAAATGTGAAAAACTAAAAATTTTTTTTGAAGTTAGCAGATGACCACACTGAATGTTAAGGGTATGTCAAGATGGCTAAAATGCAGGTTACTCTTTTATAAAGATGTTCGAGGGCTTAGAATATCCGAATAATTCTGGGATACTTTATATCCTGTTTTTCATTGAGTACCCAAGTACCCTGCTTCAAGGCATGGACCTGGCCCTGGAACCCGCCTGACGCAGCGATTTCAATGACCATGACGAAATAATTGAGAGTAAATAAACCAATTAGGCAAAATTAAGCCACCAGCACGTAATTTTCCGTCTCAAAACTTTTAAAGCCCCACTCAACAGACCCTCGATCGCTTCAAAAACACAACGCAAAAAAGCGATGTTGTTGACGCAAGAGTAAAATGTGCATTTCCTGCAAAACAATAAAAACTGCATTTGATTCGTGTTTTTGAATATTACAATTATGCTCAAATTTAGAACAAATTCAGAACACATTTAGAATAAATTCAGCACAAATTTGAAACCCATTTATAAAAACATTTCCTAGTCCTTGAATCCTACGATTTGAGATTTTGAATAACCAACAATTTTCCATTTTTCGCCCTTTTGGAAATGTACAAATTGGGAATTTTGAAGTTCTAACAATGGGAAGTATAAAGCAAACTATTCAACAGAGATGTTTTACTCATTTTTTAAAAATGCTCTGACTGCATGGACAAATTGTTTTAATGCAATTTTAAACAAATTGTTTGTATGCAGTTTTAAACAAATTGTTTGAAACAAGTACTACTTGGAAAAAGGAGAGACGTTTGCACTATTTGTTTCCAGGTAATCTTCTCCAGGTTTCAAATAACTTTAATTGAAAGAGCGTAATGGAGGGACGCTGGAGAGATGAAATCAGGGGAAAGCGCTGGAGCGCTGGAGAAGCGTGCTCTGGATGTTGTCTGTAATTCGACTCCGAGGAGAAGCCTGTTTACTTTCCTGGAGTCGATAATTCCTGGACAAAACTGGAGAAGTCCCTAAGACTCTCGCTGGGGTTAGGCCCCGTTTGAGCTTCCAGGAAAAGCACGGTGGCCGCCGTGGAGGCCGCGGCGGTGGCCAGGTCCTCTTTTTGGGGATTTGGGCCAGTTCGCAGGCGTGCGGGGATCGATAGTCCCACCACATGGCATCTCCATCTAATTGAGTCTTCCTGGGACACTTGGTGGGTTGCAGCGGAGGAGTCTGGAGGCATCCGTGCGCTTCCAGTGCAGGGGCTGGAAGATCGCTGGTTGCCATGGCAGCGTCACTGGTCAATGACGAGACCCACGGTCCCCACGGTCCGGGGGGGGCTCCCACCCCCCGTACAACGGCGGCGAGGAAAAGCAATTCCGAGAGACAAAAATTATTAAGCTCCCAGGGAATTTATGCCGTTCAATATTAGGACGGCTCCGCCTCGCCGCCGCGCACTTTGCCTAAACTTGAAAAAAGCGGTCAAACCGGGCTCTGGAATTCGATGCAAAAATCAATATCGCAAAAAAAAGAAACTGACCTTAGTCACTACGTGCACGAATTTTAGAACAAATTTTACGTAAAGAATTTTGTTCTTAAAAATCTTTTGTTTAAAAAAACTTTCACTTTTCTGCTTTCTCCAAACTTTCCAGCATGTTTTTGAAAGATAGTGTCAACCTCAATTTTGTTTGAAATCTCTCATTTATGATCAAAATTCTAAAACAACCATTCTTAAACCGTGTTCAAAGTCCTCAAAACAAATTCAAGCTGTAATTTTTTAAACTAAAAATTTTGTATCCAAAAATCTCATGCAAAATATACGACAAGAACAAGAAGTTGGAAGTGAAATTTTACATCTTACTGTTTTGAAATCCAAAAGAAGGTAAAAGTGAAACACATAAAAGGAAATAGGCCAATTTTTTATTGAAAACGCTTTCCTAAAAATAACTTGTTCATTAAAATTAGCCGGAAATTAAATTTTAAGAAGATATTTTTTTTTTTCAAAAATTTGAAATTTTTGTTGGAAATTTTGATTACCAATTTTGGGGTAAGAATAGAATTAGGATCAATTGTGATGACCATTAGAGAACCTAAATGAAATTGACCTAATTTTGGATCCTATCTTTTTTCCTTCCGCCTGAGGGAAGCGGCGCAAATTTCAAATCTTTCGAAATTTGAAGAGAAACAAGAAATCATTGTTCTAAAAATTTCTAAGTTTGGAAGAAACAACAAACGAAAATGTTTACAGGCCCTGCGGCGCACGGAAATGAAGAGTTCACTTAAAACCAAGTGCCTCTACCCCAACCGGAGGTTTTGAAAAGTCTTTTAGTTTCCGTAAACACAGCGTATTCTAGCTCACTACGCAGCGAAAGTTACTACGAATCAGCGATTGTAAGACTCAAAAGGCGCTGTTTCAGCGTAAGCGATTGCTATACAAATGAGCTCAATGGAAATCCCACTTGAATACCTCAGAATTGGCATAAGTGAAAGTTTGAAGCCTGATTTTACTTTTCGATTTCCCTCGTTCAAAAAATCTGCTAAAAAATACGAATTTCCATGAAATCTCCATTTTTTTTTCGTAAAATTTCTCAGTTTTTTTTTTTTCTAAATTTGGAAGTTCAGAAAATAGGACTAAACCATCTAGTTTTTTTTGGAAATCGAATTTGTTTAGAACAAGCGTTTTGCTAATGAGCTAGCTCAACAATATTAGTGGAATTTATGCAAATTTCTGAGTAGTAAACGTGAAAAGCAACTTTCACTTTTCCCACAACTTTCACCGAGATGTGTAACCCTTTTTCTTTTGCTAGAATCCTATTTGCTAGAAGCAAAATTCACTGCACATTCTGAATCCGAATTGGACCTGCTCTCTGTGGAGAAAACTACGAACACTCAAAATCCAAGGCCAACTTTCTCTTTTTGAAGGTTTCAAGGCAAGATGGAGTTTGCCTTCTTTTTGGCCGAGCACAACTCTATTTTCCCAATCGATTTCTTTGTTGCAGAAAAATGGAGCAGCAGCCCCAAATGTTGGGTCCTTTTGGGCTAAAAAGTGAAAGCATTTCGAGGTCATTTTTCCACTTTCTCCGCTCATTCGTCCTGGGAAGTCGATACGAAGCGGAGGCCTCAGCGGTGGGTCCGTAACAACTGTCGCAGTTTTTTTTTTTTTTTTGTAGAATATTGCTTTCAGAAAATTGACAAATGAAACAGCAAAAGTTGGATCGAAATTTTGAAAGTGAAACTTTTGCCTTTGAATAAAAAAAGAACTTTTTTTTTGTTCAATCGTTATTGGAATCTTGGACAATAGAAACATGAAAATATGAGAATTTTTTCTATGAATTGAAAAACGAGTGCCAAAGTTGCTTTTATCATTTTTTCTTACTTAAAATATACTTTTCTTGAAAATTGTCTTAATTGTGCTGTTTGTCATTTCGTCAAAAACTTGTTTTAAGCTCATTGACTTTCCAATTGACTCAGATATTGCTTTAGAACGGATTTTTTGAAAACACGTTTCAGTTACCTCTTTCAGTGATAATAAATCGCTGAAATAAATATCAGCGATAAATAATTTTCAAAGCACTAGATGAAAAACGAGGATGAGAAAAAGCAGAGGAGTTGAAGTTGCAACCGCTTGGTCATTTGCTAGTTGCCATAAGTGTGGTGATCTCAGATTCTGCCAATTAGCAGATGACCAAACAGTAGCTGTTATAAAATAGGCTTCCTTAGTCGTTTAAAAAAATTTAGCGAGAATTTAGAGAATTTTTTTGCGGTTTAAAAAAAAAAAGCCCCCACAGGACCTAAAAAAAATCCCCGTCCTCTAAAATTCTCCTTTATCCAAAAATTCTTCGTCCCCTAAAACCCTCCTTTAACCAAAAATTCCCCGTCCCCTAAAATTCTCCTTTATCAAAAAATTCCCCGTCCCCCAAAGTTCTCCTTTATCCAAAAATTCCCCGTCCCCCAAAGTTCTCCTTTATCCAAAAATTCCCCGTCCCCTAAAATTCTCCTTTTTCCAAAAATTCCCCGTTCCTTAAAATTCTCCTTTATCCAAAAATTCCCCCCCTTTTTTTTTCAAAAAAAGCATAAAAAAAAATCCATAATTTCTGGACAAATTATTTCAACGACTGGAAGCCCATTTTTGAACTTAGCAAGTAACCAGGCGCTGAAGCGATTCAAGCGATTAAGCGTTTCAGCGAAAGCGTTTTTGTCTACCAAGTCACGCCGTGACCTTTTGACCTTTGCATATGACAACATGGCGGTGAGGGGTGGAGGGCGGGGGGTGAAGGCAAGGGGTGAAAATAGAGGGGGAGGAGACTGTGACTTACCCCGGGGACTTCCTGAGGAGGGGGGCCTTGCTACTGGAGGCGAGGACGCCGTTGTGGCTCTTGAGGGACGCCGTGTCCTTCGTGGAGCTGTTGCAGTCCCCCAGGATCCCCTGCAGCCCCTCCTCGTCGTCCCCGCCATCTTTGCGCTTCCTGCGGCGGCAGCAGTAGAAGAAGAGGTAGGTGAGGCTCATGACGAGGCCAAGGGCCACTGCGAGGAGGATGAGGGTACTTGGACTAGACTCCATCCGTGACGAAGGGCCACTCCAGGGACCTGTAGTGTCCAAATCATCGGAAGAGCCGTTACAAACCACGTCTAAGTGCCCCGTGGGACAGGGAGAGGCCCAGCCGCCGCTCGCCGCCATTTTGCTTTTTCAAAAAAGCTCAACTACCACTTTTTTAAGGCTAAGGCTTTTTTTTTACCAGCCTAAGGCTACTACAACACTTCTGGCTTCAGCTACACTACTACACTAAACACTACTAAAAGTTCGAAGCACGTCAAAACAGATGCTGATTTGCGTCAAATCTACAGAGGCTTTTTTTTACGTCAAATCTACAAAGCCTTGGTTTTTACGTCAAATCTACAGAGGTTTTTTCAAGTACTGTTTTTTTGGAAATGCAAGGTGATTTCTAAGGGAGTTGACTCAAGCACGCCACTCGGAGAACTAATATTACTTTGCCACCTGTGCCCTAGGGTACACTACATTTTAATTTCGTGGAGAAAGTGCTGACAGGGGTAATTCGACTTTCACTTGCCCCACCGTGACCAAAAGGGTGCTTTGTCAAGGGGTCAGGTCCACTAATCTATGTCCACGACATGCGCACATTAACATAAATCTTGACGGATTTGAGAAAAAAAAGCCTTGTCACGTGGTACATAAAATTTCACTTTCACTGCACTCTGCTTTCACTACTTTCACTACTATGCTTTGTTTACGTGCAAATGTAATTTTTTCTAGTCCCATTTCTCTTTCAAGTCCAATTTTTGAAATTCACATTCCTTGTTCAAATAAATTTTCACATTTCTTGTTCAAATGATTTTTTAAAATTCAAATTTCTTGTTCAAATGCAATAATTTCAACAATTTTTTTTTACATTTCTTGAAAAACAAACTGCAAGGAAAGAAAGCATAAGTTGTAAATTTGGAAAAGTGTATTTAGAGCATCGGTCCAAACTCTAATGCAGTTTTTTTTAGTGGAGTGAAAATTATTTTGAGTTGAAAGTTTGAAAGAGCTTTTCAAAAATTTGCCCTTTCTCTTTTTGGACAGAATTTCACAATTTTAAAACAACATTTTGAGCATACTTAATGAAGAACGAGAGGCAGATGCACGTCACGTTCGCTCAGAAGGGACGCTTTGTTTCTATTCTAAAATTTGCAACAGTCACAATTTGCGTAAATTTGAAGCGCGTCTGGTTCCAGCGTCCGTTCACAATTTGCGTAAATTTGAAGCGCTGCTATTCCAGCCACTTTTAAACGAGGTCCGTAAGGTAGGCACGCTTCGAAAATTTCTACAATTTGATCTCACGAAGTGCTTTTCCCTTCCCTGCGCCCATTACCATCATCATAAAGGCTAAACAATAAATAAAGGAGGAAGGAGAACGCGGGAATTTTCAAAATTTAACAGGCGGACGCCGCGCTCTCAAAGTATCGTTTTAGGCTAATGACCCCTCGCCCTCCCGAGAGGTCAGCCATTGTGTAGAGCAGGATAACAAAACACAACTTTCACTTTGCTTTCACTTTCACTTTGCAAAGGGCCTCCCTCACAAAAGGGCCGGTCACGGAGCCCTTTGAAGGCCCTTAATAGGATTCCATTACACTTGAGGGCCTTCACAAAGATTGTAATAGGATTCGTCCGCTTTCACCAACTTTCTCTTTGTGTTCCCTTGGGAAAACAGTGGCGATTTTACAAGTTTCTTTGATGTTACGGCCAACACAACACAATTCATTGTCCGAGGCTCACAGTGGAAAATCGCTGTTTCGAGTCATGACACAATTGATTTTAATTAGGATTTGATTTTAATTGGGCTTTAACTTTAATTGGGGTTGTCTATTGAGGAACCGGAGAAAATGCCCTTCCGTGAAATGAGCTCTACAGCTAATTGTGCGTGCTCCTTCTGCGGTTAAATGGCTCAATTAAATGTAAAGGAAAGAAACCGTGTGCGCTGATTTAGGCCCTAACCGCAATGGCATGAGTGGGGCTGGAAAAGAGAAGCGACCGTTGAAAATCAGCGTCTGAACTCGAAAGACAGTTAACTAATTGACCTAATTTCTGTTAAGTGAAATGACAGCAGTATTCGGTAGGACAGTGGTCAAATGAATTAAGGACTTTCTTCAATTTCAGCGAAAATCAGCGTCTATTTTTGCTATGGAGGTCACTTAATGCACTGTGCTAAAAACGCTGGAAATAATAAAATAAACGAATTTTAGAAAGAAAAAATTAGTAGTGTAAAAAAAGTATTTAATAACAAACCCAAACAAGCCCGTCATTCAATTCGGATTGATAAATTCTTTTTTAATAAAAATGTTATTAGTATATCAAAATTTATATTATTGTATTATTATATCATTTGTATATAAACATAACTTTAAAAAATATTAATTTAAATATTTAATTTAAACTGATAATGATAATCCAGAAATATTGGCTCAAAAATTGAGCCATCTCATTGCTGGTTCCATGTCAACACCGAGAAAACCATGAAAACCAAAATCGAGAAACCAAAACTGAGAAACTAAAACCGAGAACGACCATAACCGAAAAAACCAAAACCAAGGAAATTGAAACCGAGAAAATCAATACTATTGTCATCTTTCGTTCTTGGTTTTGGTTTTCTCGGATATGTTCGTTCGTTTTTAGGTTTTTCGGTTTTGGTTTTCCCGGTATTGACCTTTTTAAAATTAGGGATTTGAATTTTCTTTAAATTTGAAATTTCCTGGAGCTGAAATACGGATAATATTTCCCAAAATCGGGAGAATTTTTCTTTAAATTATTACAGGCTGATCTCAAGATGAGCATCATTAAAAATGCGATGCGTCTGACAATAAGACCATTTTATAAAAAGGAAAATAAAAAAAAATTGGCGGGTATTTTTTCGGTTTGTTCAAAATGTCAATTTAGGGTTTTCACGACCATTTTGTTATAAAATATGTCATGTCACACTGACAAAGTGTTTTTTTTTCGCTGGAATTTGGAATATCTGAATCGTAAAGATGAGACGGGAATCCCGCCTCGGGACGACGCCATTTCATTGAGTCCTGTGCAGCGGAAAATGGAGCTGTCGTCCGTCCATGGCATGATTAATTGACGTCCCCTGACATCCTGATGTCTATCGCAAACTTTCTCCGCGCTTTCACTCGGAGAAAGTCATCTTTGACTCACAAAACCAGCCTTGAATTTCCCCACTCAATTCCAATTTTAAATTATAATTACCTTATTCTCTCGAATTTCCGCCTTTTCTAATCTCAAACCTTTCTAATTCAGGAAATTATGAGAAAATGTAATTAGCGGTGGTGCGAGCATCTTGCTTTTGAAATTCCTTCAAATTAAGTGCCATACTTAACGTCGAAATCAGATTAAGTGGCTAAAAGGCTTTTCACTAAAATAAGTTTAATTACTGGATGAAGAAACCTTGTTAAGTAGCTGACCAAAAAAAAACATCAATTTGTGCAAAATTTTGTGAAAACTATTATTTCTATTTTTTTTTCTCAATTTGTAAAATTGCACAAATCTCCTATAGGAGACTGCCAACATTTCTGTAATAGACAGTTGGTTCAGCTGTGCATTTTTTTTTCCAAAATTAGTTTCCAAAAAATTTCAAAATTTTTTGAAGTTCAAGGTCTTCTTTCCAAATCCTGAGTTTTTTTAATCCGAAAGTTTGAAAAAAGCCTTTTATCATTTTTTAATCTACTTTCTTGAAAGATTGCTTTTTTGGACTTTTGAAAGGTTTCATTAGAAAAAAGTTTCTTTTGAAAAAAAAAACATATGAAAAATTCCATGCGTCGTGATTTTCTCTCAATTTGTTACTAACTCCCTAACCTTGCTTTTTTCCTGCCTGTTTTCTCATATTTCTTAAGATCGCTCAGTTCCCGGGGGATTTAAAAAACCCGGGGGACTATTTAAAAAAAATTTTTTTTTAGAAAAGGTTGCCAAACAAGCCCCTTCTTGCACAAGAGGTTATGCTTATCTCTGCGTTCTATGATGGACTAATTTCACTAGTTTGAACTGCATTAAATTTTTACTAGCAACGGAACGCCGCTACGCGGTATCTCGTTGCTCGCCTGCTTCTTCCAAAAATTATAACAAAACAAAATTATCCGTTCTGCCCCTCTGCTTGTCACTCACTCACAATAACATCCTCCCGCCTTTTGTATATATGAATTTTATCTTATTTCAAATGCTGAGGGGGGTATGTAGGGACTGAGCCACTCTGTTATTGATTATTAAGGAACCCTGCAGAAGTCAACGTATAATTAGACGACCTTAGAGGCCCAATGAAGTGAGTCGAAATAAGCAAGTGGAGCTATGATGCTTGTGCCAGAAGCAGCGATTTCCGCCCCTCATTTGAATTTAATCCAAAGTGGCAAAGTGCGTCAGAAGCCTTTGCCTCTCGATGCATAAAACAGAAGATTAGAAGTGGAGCATGTCAATAATTAAGCGGATTAATAGAACTTGTCGAGATGAAGAAGAGATAAAAGGGTTCGTTTTAGGGGTAAACTGAGACTTTGTAGGGGCAAAGTGAGACTATGCAGGGTTAAGTTGAGACTTTTAGTTTTCAAATCTCACAAACTGACGCTTTCAATTATTTTCACATTACACTCCAGGGACGGGCAAAGCGTTTAAAAATTTATCTCCAAAATTCAGTTTTGCAGAAGTTGTTCTAGTATGAAACTTCACAAACTAGCTAATCAAGCCTGGAACAGGACAAAAATTCAAAGTAAAGAAAAAATTAACAATTATTAAACAACTTCAATTAAACAAATGAAATTAAACAAATGAAAATAAGCAATGAGTAAATCCATGAAATAAACTAGCCAAACAAGTCCGTCCTCAGACTTCACGTTGGTGATAAAGCTTTAGATATTCATATTGACCTAGAAAATTGAATTTAAGTCAAATGTCATCCGTCCTAGGACGGGCTTGTTTGGCCTTTTGTAGATTTTTGAGCAGTAAAAATTACTGCTTATTATAAGTAATGACAAATTTCATGAAAAATTTCACAAAATATTTCAAAAGTTTATGAAAAAGTTTATGAAATGTATGACTTTTAATAGTTTAAAGACTATTTGGAGACTTTTCCCGACATTCTTTTATGGATAACTGTCACGATTTGTGACTAAAGATTGAAAAATAGAAGAAAAAATTGAAAAAAAGAAAAGTGACGATGATGAGACTCGGCATAGCGTGAAACGCATCCTATGAATTTAAGCTCAAAGTTCAATCAATCACTTTTCGGTGCAATGCATTCTGAAGCAGCCTACTTGACACCTGCTTTCTCCCAAAGTGGAAAATTTTTTACTTTCACCGCAACGGACTTTCCGTGAAAATCACAGGGTTTCGCAGTCCCCCTCCCCCGCCCCTTTTGGCGAAATGAAACAAAAGGACCAGAATCATAATTTGTTTTCTCCGTGTTTTCTCCCGTTCAAAACGAAATCAGGGAGCTCTGTTGTTGTGGTTTTTCATGAACCTCCACCACTCGCGAAACTCTTCCCATGAATTTTTATGACGGAGAAAGCGACGGCTCAGGGAAAGTAAAACTTTTTTCACCTTCATTTCTTTCAGCATTTTCGCAAACTTTTTTCTCCTTTCGAAAGGCATTACATCAGCAGAAGTGGAAGTCCTCCTGGAATTAAATGTGCCTCTCATTTCTCCCACTACTAAAACTTTACGAACTGGAAATAAGAAAAAGTCGACGGATAATAATACAGACAGAAAAACAGGGCTCCGATGTCACAATTAGACTATACAGACAACTTTCACCAACTTTCACCGACAAACTCAATTTGCTCAAACTCAAGTTCCGAGAAAAAATTTTCCTTCCAAAATGCATTTTCTTATATCCCAAAACTTCATCGAACTAATAATATAAAAGCTAAATAATGTAATTTAGTGCTCCAACCACTATTCGTTATTTCGAAAATTAGTGGGAGTCAATAAATCATTTTGAAAGTCTCGGTACTTTGTAAGAAAAAAATAAAACTGTGAAAAAAAAGAAAAAGTTGTGAATTTTCCCGTTCGTTTTTTTTTCTCCGCAAAATTTGTCCCATAATTATTCACAAGTAGAGACAAAAGACAAAAGAGAAAGTTGTAGCTGTGAGTCTAAAACAAGACTTTCTCCTGCTCACTCTTGCATGAGAAAAAGCAAGTTTTCTTCGTTTTGGGCCACTCTCTGTCTGTTAGTTATTATGGGAGATTAAATGAAAATCCAATTGGAACTTTAATCTTGAACCTTGTTTGCTTTCTCCTCCAAATTAATAAGATTGGGCCTTCACAAGATGAAAAACGTCTCAAAACAACTTTCTCTTTCGAGGAGAAAGCATTCAGAAAATGCCTCACAAGGACATAAATGGCTTGATTATAATCTCCATTTACTTACTTTCTAATCCTTCCAGTACCACACAACTCCCAGAACAATCATAAATCCATTATAATCCTACTTTCCAATTAACTTGCCAATCATCAATCGCTTAAAAAAAGGTATCGCTGGAAATCACCTAATCTTCTCAATCAATCGCTAGCAAAAAAGTGCTGGAAATCCGCCATTTTCTTAACCAATCGCTTACAAAACCGCTGGAAATTCAAAAATCTCCCAAAATCAACCGCTTAAAAATCGCATAAAAAATTCAGAGATCTCCTCAATAAATCGTTCAGAAAATCGCTGAAAAACAGAATACCCTCACCGAATCGGTTTGAATTTTACCGCCATAAATACAAATTTAGTAAACGAATCGAATTTTGAATTCCGAAAATTTTGAATAAAAAATCTTATCAAAATTTGAGACAATTTATTGAACGTTAAGAATACGTTGGGCAAAATTCAAAAGTTAAAAAAATTGAAGTTATGATTTTTGTGAATTGCAAAGTTGCACAACTTTCTCTTTTATAAATAATTTAAAAAAATAAGTTCGAAATCTCGTAAAACTGAAAAAAAAATTCAAAATCGTGAGAATTACTGACAACACAAGTCGTATAATTCGGAAGGAGAAAATTGACGTCAAATCGATTATAATCAGCCTGAATTAAATCACAATCAATAACTCTCCTTTTCATTTCAGGAACACTGAGGAGAAAGTAAAGAGGAGAAAGCCGTAGTTGATTATGAAGTTTTGAAATCGAAAGGCTGGAAAAACAACTTGTCAATCAGCAAGAAGACTTTCTTTATCCTTTCATTTCACTTTTTGAAACAGGGCCGTCACTTCCTTCTGCCTGCTGCTTTCACTTTATGCTTTCACTTTGTACTCCCTCCTGCTTTCTCCAGCCTCCACCACTCATGACAGGCAATTTGCCTCCAGGAAAAAGTTTATTTGAAATGGAGCGCCAATGCAGGGCCGCAAGGAGGTTTTCGGCACAAAATCATTTTCTAAAAAAAAAAATTTGTTCCAAAAAGAATCCATTTCTAGTACAAAAAATTCCCTTTTCTAAAAAAAAAATCATACTCGCATGTTTGAGAGCCATGTTTCAAAAAAGGCTATTTTCGCTTTTGTTATGTTTTCCTTTCCCTTCCACACACGCAAATATCGTGAAGTCACCCAATTATAATAAAAACTTTCATTTTAGAACAAAAGAAAATACACTGCACACGACTCCAAAAAACTCCCTCGAGCCATGTTAACCTTTCGTTTTGAAATGTGTGTTCTAAATTCAAAATTTCTATTTGAACGTTTTTCCATACATTGACTGTTTTGCAATATTTTATAATGAAATAACGCAAAGCCTAGTATTATTTCTTCTTTTTAGAACAATATTTTTTGAAAATGAAAACAGAATTAATTTTCTCTTTTGCTTGAGTTTATGCTAATTGGTCATAATTCTGTTTGAATTATTTAGAACAATTTAGAACAACAATTCGAGAACGGATGTAGTTCGTGTTTTGAAGGGGGAAACAGTCGAGTCATTATAATTTTACTGTTGGTTAGGTTTAGAAATTGCGCCGTCAGAGTTGGAGTAAACGGTTCCAGGAATGCCGTAGGAAAACTGTTAAATCAACCATTTCAAAACCCCATTATTGATGTAACGAGTCGTAATGAGGAAAGCGCTTTTCCTTGAGTATCAAAACTCTCGAACTGCTTCCAGCGCTGCTGTAGTAAGCGCTTTAAGCGCTTGATGGACCGCTTCCTCCAGTGATGGACAACTAATCTGTCCAAGTATCACATTACACACCAAAGTGAAAGCGGTTAAGTCCGCGGTGGAGGGACAAGGCCAGAATGGTATAATTACCTGGGTTACGTTTTACCCAGCCCATTGGGCAACGGGGAATAATAACCCAACAAGAGATAAACCCAAACCTAACCTTAACCTAAGTGTAACCTAGTTTAACCTAAAAAAAACCTTATAACCGAACTCAAACAAATCTAAAATCTAAATCTTATCTATCTAAAAAAAATCGTTTCTAAATGTCGTTTTTTGTTTAGGATCAAACAATCAGCCAAACAAGCCCCTCCTAGCACAGTAAAACTTTAACGCATTCTCACAGTACTACTCAAAACGAAACCTCTACAAAATCGAAAAAAATTAAAAACCAAACAAAAAATCTAGAATCCTAAAAAAATCTCAAATCCTAAATTTTGTTATATTTTTAAAGACATCTGAAAATCTGTAAGGAGAAATCTCAAATTAGAAAACAAAAATCTACTTTTTAGAGAAATTTGAAAATGTATAAGGAAAAATCTAAAATTAGAAAAAAAAAATCTAGAAATTTTAAGAAAAATCTGAAAAATCTAAAATTAGAATAAAACTAAATCTAAAAATCTAAAAAAAAAAAAAATAAAATAAAAAATTCTCCTAAATCTAAACGGAAAAATGTGAAATTAAAATAAAAATAATTCTAAAAATCTAAAAAAAAAAAAAAAAAAAAAAAATTGAAAATCTATAAGGAAAAATTTAGATATCTATAAAAGAAATTATAATTCTAGAAACTAGTGGATTTTAATGAAAAATAAATTGATCTAGCATAAAATTTGATTCAAAATATCAACTTTTAGCTGCTACCCGTAAAAATGTGAAACCCCCGGGTACCTTGCGAACCCTGCTTAATGGACACAGTGCCGGAAATTTGAGCTGCGGGTGACAAATGCTTGCGATGACTTTATCACCTCGAAACTGGGCGGAACCTACTCCAGATATCATTTCTATAATGGCCAATCCAATTTCCTGTCCACCCCTTTCCAATCACATCCACTCAACCACTGGCGGCATTTTCAAAAAAGAGAAATTTAAAAAAACCGTGTTTTATAAAGGCTCAGCTTTTCTAGAAATCCATTCCGGTGAGTGCTCCACCGATCATCACGACATTACTAACCACACTTTTCTTAAAAAAAGAAGTATTACAAAAAATGCTCTTTTCCTAAAAATGTATCTTCTTATCTTAAAAAGCATCTTCTCTTAAAAAGTATCTTCTTGACTTAAAAAGTATCTGTCTTTAGGGTATTTTTTGTCTTAACTCCTCTTTTTGAAGTAGCGATACTTTTTCAAATATTTGGAAATGATTAGTTGTAGTAATTGGATAGTTCCTCCTATCGAACTGCGCAGATTCCTGAAGTTTTAGCTTAATTTGAAGAAAAAAAAAGTTCTTGAAATGGCTGTCAGCTATTAAGACAAACAAGGTCTTCAGATTCACTTTGGAACAATTTTAGTTGCTTTCCCTTCCAAGTACTTTGAAAAGTGAAAGTTTACTTTCCCCTTACTCTCCAACTTTCTCACTTTCACTCTAATCGCTTTACCTTCGAAAGGATTACTCTTTTTTTAAACAGCCCGCTGCATTTCCTGCTCAAACAGTGTTTGAAACAGCTCTAACGAAGGTCGACTTGCCCCATTACTCCAAAGGAGAAATTTATAGTGGTGCTTCACTGTTTACACCGGATGCAATTTTGTGAGACGGGCATGAAAACCGTCTTGAAAGAATTTTTTCCCAAGGGCTACCAAGCGTGGCCTCATTGGACATGACACCTATCAAAAGTAGTTTTCTAAAAACTCCTTTAAAAATAGTTTCTAGAAAATTTAAGAATTTTTTTTAAAGAAATCATGTCTCTTGGGATCTTGTTCAAATGGAGTGAAAGTAGAGTGAAAGTAGTTTTAAACCCACTAATTCACTATTTTATTTATGGGTCCAATTTTGATAAATTTTGAATTCTACTTCTAAAAATCCCTAAAAATCTTAGTGACTCTTTGAATGCAAGGTTTGAAAACGAATATAAAAAAGGCTCTGTACATTTCTTGTCAGTATTGATCCCTGTCAATGAGATAAAGTATTTGAGAGACGAGATAGAGTTGAGCGCCGTCAAAAGTCGTCAATTGAGCACAATTCAAGTTTGATCTTCTCTGAGTGCCCTTGTTCTAGGAAAATGATGCTTCGAGAACGTGGTACAATTTGAAAAAAGAAAGTTGGAGATGACAAGTGCAATTTTTTTTGGAAAACTTTTTCTTTTTTTTCTTCGTTTTTTCTTAAAAAAAAAACCATAAAAATGGGTTGTAAGGGCTTTGAGCCATAAAAAAAGAGAAATATAGGGCCCAGGCCCCTTCTATTATGCATGAGGAGATTTTTATTGGAGACAAGTTTAAAAAGTGTCAGAAGCCTCTTTTGTACAGGCCGTTTCAAAAGAAGTGGCCTTTTTAAGCTGAAAGCTAGTGAGAAAAGGTGAAGTTTTTTTTTTGCCAAGGCTGCTTTTGATTGGTAGAAATTACGTTTGTGGCGGGCACTTTTGAAGAGATTGAATTACGACTCCCCCATCTCTCTTCCTTTTCCATTAAAGACAATTGCAGCAGCCTATTCACAAGAGCCTTTTGTATATGGAGATTTGAACGAGTGCCAAATTATGCACGAGGATTGTAACAGTAGTTGACAATAAAAATAAAGCTTTTAGGAATGTACAGGGCCTTTCATGAAAATCGTCGAGTTCTGGAGTGAGAAAAAAGGGTTTGCTATACTTGAAAACTGTTATTAAATGAAAACAAAACTTTTTAAAGCATTCATTGTGTAGGCCAAACAAACCCGTCCTGGGGCAGCCGGATCCGATAATCCTCCTGTTCTAAGGACGGCCTTGTTTAGCTAAAAACCAAAACCGAGAAAACCAAAACCGAGAACGACCATGACCATAACATTGGTTTCTCGGTTTAGGCTTTCTAGGTTATGGTAGTTCTTGGTTCTAGTTTTCTCGGTTTAAGTTTCTCGGTTTTGGTCGTTCTCGGTATTGACCTGCTACGAACAAAAGTATGAAAATAAGTATTTTAGTGGTAAAGTAGTCAACGCAGTGATAGGTCTGGCTACTTGACGAAAATCAATTTGAGTCAATTTACTTTTAGCACTTGAACATTGACTTGAAACACTCTGTAGAAGTGTAGGAGCGAAAACTCGTGTTGAAGGGCCCTTGTGAAGGGACGGTGAAAGTTACTTTCTCTCGCCAAGATAAATAATAATCCTTTCACAATTTAGTTCCGAAATTAAGTTGCCTAGTTTTGGAAAACGAAATTTTCAAAAAAAAAATACAAAATACATTATCCAAATTACTTTAGATTCATTTTTTGAGAAATTCAAAACCCAATTCTGTGTTGATAACCCTGGATTAATATAAGTTTTGAAGTTACGGAAAAAATTACACGGTAATTATGCTTGCTTTCCCTTTTTCGCGTTTAGTCAGCGGGTGCTTTCACCGTATTTTTAAAGTTTGGTAAATATCAGCATCAGCTTTGATACGCAAAAGCTGCAAACCTAGTGAAAGCTGTTGTCAATTAGTAGTTATTGTAATTTGCTGGATTGCATCCAAGTCATTAGCATATTGGTCCTGTGCGCCACATTTGGTCGATTGTTTAGAAATTGCTCAAAATAAAAACCTAGGGAGGAATAATTTTTGAATTTTTAGGTTCTGCTTGTATGCTCAAGACAAAAACCTAGGGAGGATAATTTTTTTTTTATTTTTTTTTAGGTTTCTGTTTTAGGTTTCTAGGTTAGGTTTATGCTTCCGGTTCTTTCTAGGTCAGTGAAAATTACGTCATAAGTGAATGTAACTCCTTTGTTTCTGAAGCTGATGATGATCCTGGGAATGACAGAAAAGAAAGTTCTCTCCGTGCTTCCCGCACTTTCACTGCACAAATAATGAAGGGAGGTTGGAAGGGGCCCTTTAATTATTTAAGCCATTAGGCCCTTGGAGGGAGCAGATGGAGGGACACAAAGGACTTTCTCCAAAAGAGAAAGCATTTGCCATAGGACTTTCTCCGAGAGAAAGCATTTCCACACGACCAGACGCCCAGGCTTCCTTTGATTCGCCCAGTGACGGAAAGTCCTTTACAAAAAAGTTTAGCAGGGAAACGAGACTTTTTTGGCAGGGCGCTTAATCCAGTCGTTTCAATTCAGGCGAGTGGCGGGAGGATTTGAGGTTGAGACTTTTGTAAAGGGCCTCTTCTTCAAGTGCCCCTTAGCAACGTCTTTACACGCGTATGGGAGGAAGTGGGTTTCAAGGGCCTTGGAAATAGGCCGAAATGGAAGTGCCGACGACTCTCAAGTGCAATTTGAATGCAAGTCAATATTCGATTTTCCAGAATCTCCATCTAAACGCTTCCACCATCGATCTTGAGTAAGCCGGAAGGCTTGAGACATTTTTAAAAATTCAAAATTTAAAAGAGATTTTGTCAAAAAAAATAGCCTTTAGGATTTTAAAAGCGACAATTTAAAAAATAGAACAGAAAAGGAGCGTTATTTGACATATCCGCAGAGCGGACGGTCAACATGAAAGGAAGGGTAGGGATGTGGGAGGATAAGGAGCTCATTAACATATATGTTGTCAACATGCGGGCAGGTAGAACAGTTAACTTGTGAAATTTCTAAAATATGTCAATTTTACAAGTTTATACAAAATTTTATAGCAATGTTATATGCAATATAATTGATGCGCGGTAGGTCACAGAGTTTCGGTAAGTAAAGAAAAAAATCATTTTGCTGTTTTTTTTTCTGAAATGTACAGTGAGTTTCTTCTTGTACGAAAAGTCATAGACAAGAAATAGGATACTTTCATAATTATGATTTCAATGAGTTAGTTTTTTGTTTTCATTTTTTAAAAATCTGTTTTTCGTAAAAATCGTAATTCTGAATTAGCTGTGGAGCGTTCATTACTTTTTCTCCCCTTTTCCGAAATCTGTGGATTTGTGGAAAGAGGAAATGGCGTGTGAAAAGTTCGTTTTCCCATTAATTCCCTTGATTGATTTTTTATTACCATAAAATTCTCACGCTCCGATCCAGAAAACAACTTTCACAATCAAAAGATTAATTTTCCTCCAAAACTTTCTCCTGTAACTCGTAAAGCGCCGCCGTAAAGTGTTTACCCCTTCTAAAAAAAAATTCAAACTCCCGAGCATTTTTAGAACACAATTTAAAAATCCGGTTTATTTGAACACTATTCATTTTGCTTTTAAAAGGAAAACTTATGCTAATTTTTTGACACCAGATGAATCATGTTCACATAAGTTGATAACGTGATTTTTAGCCTGTTCTACAAACTTCTCTAAACTTTCACTGGCTGAAAAAATCTTGTGAAACCAAATCTGAAGACTGGGATCTTGTACAGAGAGTTTCAAAAATACGACACGATTTTCAAGTTTTCGATTCCATTTTTTTTTTGAAAATGAATCAAGAAATCGCGTGGAAGGGTTAAAGATGTGTAACATGAAAACATGATACATATACATGATACGCATGACCCATGCATGATACATATTCATGAGACCATGCATGTGTAAAGTTAGGAATGATGCATTATCTTAGGCAGAAAATACACGGCGCAAGCGCACTTTAGGAAAGGCTCTGTACATAAAGTGATCAGTAATCAATCAGAGCTGGTAAGTAGTTTGGAAGAGGAGCACAGCTCCCTGTCCGGGAGAGAGACCCTGTTCAGAACAAGATCCTAACCTAATCTCTGCCAGTGAGACATGGAAGGCTGGAGAAAGTACAAGGAGAAAGTGGAAAAAATGCTGGAGAACGTAGAAAAAGTGCTGGAGAAAGTGCGGGAAAGTTTGTTTTGTGGAAGCGTCGAACAGGGCCTCCTCCTTCCTGTCAGTCTCCCTCCAAAATCAATCCATTCCTGTCTCCATTACAAGGAGGGAGGGAAGGCCCTCTTTTAATTAATCACTCACACTATTGACACACGTCAAGGGCCTCCCAATTCTTGTCATGTGACTGGAGGCCCTTTAAATACCTAATTCACATACCTAACACCAAATACCTCATTTTTGGTCTCCTTCATTTCGCGCTGACCCTACCTCGTTACCCCCTGCCAGCGAAGGGTGCTTCCAGGGAAAATGAATAGATAAACTGAAATCGTGCTTTCTCTTTGAAAACTGTCCTGGAGAAAGCAGTGGAGAAAGCAGAAAGTGAATTATTTATGCTTCACGGAGAAAGTGGCAGGCGAAGTCTCTTAGAAACCCCTTGTCTATTTCAACACATATTTTTAAAATAAAGTGCTCTTTATTTTGATCTATTTACATTGAAACAACAAAAACGATTTTTTTAAAAAATGGGACTTTTTAACAATCTCACAATTTTTCAAAAGCCAAACAAGCCTATTCTAGAACTGAGAGGCCCTTGGCAGGCGATTTATAAAAAATCTCCCTTAAGGGCCTCTACAGCGTTTTTATGTCCCTTAAGGGCCTCTGCAGTGTTTTTTTGTGGGTACTTCAAAATTGCATTTTTGAGAAAAGTAGGCGGAGCTACGAAAGCTTGATTGAAGCATGTTCATC
This sequence comes from Bilobella braunerae, assembly GCA_034694865.1. Lineage (NCBI taxonomy): Eukaryota > Metazoa > Arthropoda > Collembola > Poduromorpha > Neanuridae > Bilobella > Bilobella braunerae. The sequence goes on from JAQFYP010000027.1 coordinate 36,695, forward strand.
GACGCACATTGTCGAGAATGGCGCCTTTAATGGGACGAAAGATTACTCAATGAATATAAATTGAAAATATTGACGGCTAAAATTGTCCGGAGAAAGCAAATCAATGAGCAGAACTTTCTCCGCAAAATTTCCTCGAACGAATTTCTCCTGAGCTATTAATTAGAAAGTTACATTATTACAAAAGCTGTTGTTATAAGTGTGTGCTATTGAATTTTGTACTTGTTTATTGGATTTTCACCTTTCTGTTTTATAATTGCAATCAAAATGTCAAATTCGCACGGAATCAGTGGAAATTTCAACAACAAGCAAGAAGTATAATTGAATCAGTTACCGAAATTCTCCGAGATCAATAATTGAGTCATATTGATCTCGGAGGATTTTGATTGGCACAACTACGCATTTCTGGAGCGCTCTGTACATTTGGAGAAAGCATAAATTATAAATGAAGTTCTTGGTAAGTGCGGTCACCAAAGGGGGAATGGCGTGTGAGTGGATGATAACAATGAATGATGACAACATTTGGCTTTGCCCACTGGTCGCCACCTCATCGATTTCCAACTTATTTATTTAGAGCCATCGAAAATATTTGCTTTTCTAAAAAAGACGGTTTTCTAAACAAGCTTTCACTGTCCATACAAACTCTGCTTCCACCACTTGAGACAAGAACAAACAGATTTCCAATTTGGAGAAATATCGCTGGACGCATTCGAGAGGAGAAAGCGGCAGCGGGAGGAGCAATCAATCTGAATTTAAAGGTTCCCGCAATTTTTATCATTCGGTAGAACAGGGCAGGAGCGGTTTGTTTGAATTTTAAATTAAAGCACATTTCTGGTTCTGAACAAAAAAAAAAGAGAAAACAAGCAAACAGAGACTTTTCTCCAACTTTTCCTCCAATGTCCGAGAAAGAGTTACATCAAAAAATGATGGTTTGAAACGAGATTGAAAAATTGAAACCGAAGGTGCATTTTTTGGACGTCAATTCATTTCAATTTCGTCTTCTTTTTTTTTCGAAAAGCCAAACAAGCCCGTCCAGGAACAGAGGGCTTGTTTTTTTTTATTGTATTTTTATTTATTTTTTGGATATTAAGGATATTTTCAAATTTTTTAAAGATATTTAACATTTTCATTTTTATTAAAAAAAATTTTTTTAAATCGCAAAAACATTTCTAGACAATTAAATTTTACTTTTTCTAGTTGCCCTCATATTTGTCCTAGGAAGGGCTAGTGAGGCTATTCTTAAATTAACATTATTTAAATTATTAGTCCCCTCGATAAGTTTACATTTTATAGTAACAATTAGGTTAATTGAAACCTAAACCAAACCTAAAATTAGCATAAAAAAAAGTCCTAGTTAGCCCAAAATGAAATTTTTATAATTTCTGTTAGCCTAGGAAATTAAACTGAAACAGGAAATTTAAAGTAGTTAAAAAATGTGACTTTTATATCAAACGAAAGGGAAGATGTTACCAATTATTTTTCAAAATATAAAAGACAATTTAGAAAAAAACTTATTTCAGAAATAATGTTTTGACAGTTTGGATTTAGGTGGAACGAGAAACCAGAAAGGAGGAAAACCGTGAATTTGGAATCCACGGTTCCGCGACTTAGGCCGTCGTTCCACGGTTTCGCCGTGAAAGCTTGTTATCGACAAATAAAAGGGGCTTTTGACAAGCTCTGCGGCCACTTCGTTACCTTCCAGGAACAAAAATTTAGCTGAAACTCGACATGTGACAAACACGTCAGTTAAGGACGAGCCTCCTGATTACTGAAAACAGGGATTTTGGCCAATGCGGCTAAAATCCGGAGAAAGTGCGCCGCATATTCACAACCGCCACAACGCCCACCGTCGGCGTTCTCCCTTATTTTCCCAAGTACTTTACCGCGGCCCTTCGGCTTTTTTACAAAAACAAGTTTTTCAATGAAAAGGAGAGAGAAAGTCAAAGAGAAAATATTTTGGAAGAAAACAGCTTTTCGAAACAAGAAAGTTTGGTTGAAGAAACCTCAAAAGATTTCTATTGAGGAGAAGGAAAAGCAAAACTTGCAAAAACCGTAACCTGCATGAAAAAACGCAACCTGCAAAAAAAAAAACGAAACCTGCAAAAAAAAAACGAAACCTGCAAGAAATGCAGGAAGAGCCACTGCTGTGGATTGCTTGATTGAAAACGGAAATTATTCTATTTTGGAAATAATTTGGGGCCCTCGAAACTGCTTTCGTTTTTGTTTCATTTATGACCTGCTTTCACTTCCTTTCATTTACTTTCACCGAGAGAAAGCAGGCGGGCTTATTTCTAATGAAAGGGATTTTGGTTTCTGGTAAATTGGAGAAAGTAAGGGTTGCGCAAACAGTTTTAGGTTTTGGTCAATAATCTAATCATGATTGGGCTTTACATGGGAGGAAGATAAGGAGAAAATCCGACTACAAGCTCTAAACCTAAACCTAAAACGTAAACCCAACCTAAACCTAAACTTTTAGGTTTTAGGGCCTAAACCCACTCCATTGATTTTGGTTTCGTGCCATGTAAGCGTTTGGGATTCAGCTCGAGTCTCATCAATTAACTCTCCACTTGTCTCTCCATAATGAACAGCCCAAATGATCCATAAACTCAAATCCAAAAACTTGCGCTGCAAAAAATGGCTGGAAGTTCCGAGCGTTTTTGTAAGCAATTTAACCACGGAATCGTTATAAGCACCGATCAAAATGGAGGAATTGTGAATTAATCGGGTAACTAACCGATTAAAATAATGGATGAAAATAACTTTCTACAACAGCGGCTACACATTACAATATTTTCTCCTCTACACAAAAACGGCCAAACTTTTTCTTTTTTTAAGTGTTTATTTTTAAATAACACTTTAAACAATCATCAAAATTTGTTTTGTTTTTCTAAAGACGTGCTGTACAAATTCGTGTTTGAATAAGTCCTCATTTTATGTAACCTACTGCTTACAGGCACATTTTTTAAAAATGCTAGTGTTCGCTAACCAGAAGTGTTGTAAGAAAATCTAAAAGCTACGATTTTTATTATTTAGGAAAAAAACTACGGGTTAACTGTCGAGTTTTACGGTCGTGTTCTTTGTCTCCAAATTTTTTAACTACATTATAAATTTTCAAAATTAAAACAGAAATTTTTGTTTCAATTTTTTTTTCAAATTTGCTTTTCGCGTACTGATGACCAGAGCTTTCCCAATTTGGTGTCGATATCAAGAAATTGCTTTCACTCCGTTTCTAATTCTCGCTACCTTGCTTTCACTGCTACCAATTTTGAAATTTGATTTTGAATTTTGAACCTAAGATTCGATTTTGTAAATTTTTTACCTAGAATTTGATTTTTTTTTTAAATTCACACCTGAAATTTGATTTTCATGAGAGCATAAGCTCTTACCTGTCCTTCTCTCCCGTGGCGGTCTTTTTACGAGCAAACAGCATCCTCCTAAGGGCCCTTCCCCTTCGACTCAAATTTTCCAAAATCTCCGTCTCGAACTTTCCCCAAATCACTTTCACGATCACCAACCAGGTGAAAACTGTGTCAAATCCTGACAAGGTTGAAAAGCGGTCAGAATGTTACGGAGAAAGTCACTTTCTCCCAAAGTTACTTTCACTTTGTCAAAGTCACGAATCCCACAAGAAAAAAGTTAGCAAAGCGGATTAAATTTTGTGACAAGTCATAACTCCCGCCGAGTCAAACCCTGTTTCTTGATATATTTTGTCACAATTTATGTTTTTGTATTTTTATGAAAAAACGGATGTTGGGAGAAAACGTTTTTCGGATTTTGTGAAAAAGCGTTTTTCGTTTTTTAAAACAATTTTTTGTTGTTATTTCCTAAATTTGTACTATCACTGTTTACCCTATTTGAAAGTGACCTAATTTCAGCGGAGAAAGCCTAAAACGGGAAATAGGGGGTAACTTGAACGCGTAGAATAATATTGCCTTTCAAAGATCTCCATTAGTGTCTCAGTTGCAGAGGGAAGATGAGCAGGTTCAATTTCTAAAAAAACGTATTTTTTCTAAACGTATTTTTTCTGAACGTATTTTTTCTAAACGTCGTAGTTTTTGTTGTAAAAGGTTTCGGACAAAACACTGGAAGTCAACACTCGCTGGAGAAAACGTGCTGGAACTTTCTCCAGGAATTTTCTTGCTTGTTATGTTGCTAATAGCACCAAAATCGCCTTCAATCCCTTCTTCGTTGGCTGCGTTCCCACTGCAGACGCTGGAGCCTCACTGCACGCTGCCTCCCATCAAAGCGCCTTGAGAAGGGTCCAAATAAGTTTCGATTCTCTGTGAATGATGCGCATGTGGATGGGACTTTCCCCTGGTCGCCCACTCGCTTCCACAAAGAAACTTTCTCCACCTGACCAACAGTCGCTAACCCACTTTCACTCACTTTTACGCTTCCCGGCACTTAAGCCTAAGGCACGGATAACCTAACCTAAACCTAACCTCATTTAACCTTAATAACATAGTTAAATAATAGTTAGAATTGGTTTCCAAGGAGGTGTAATACAGAGCCTTTCTTATGTTTCGTTACTAAAAAAGAAAGTTGGTAAATACCGAAAACAAAAATCATGAAAGATGCTTTAAGTTTAAATTCAAAATTTTCCACAAAAGGTCTCTTCTACCGTCAAATAATGTTAGTGAAGATTTTTAGGTTTTTAATCACAGTTTTGTCCGACCTAGAATTTCTCGCACTTTCGCTATTTGTGCAGTACTTATGAAACACTATGTATTAACAAGGCTTCGGAAACCATTGTGAAAACAAACGTGATAGTAGTGGTATAAAACTTATTTTCTTGTGATAAGGCCAAACTAAACTATAGCTAAAAAAAATTAGGGATAGTTTTAATAATTTATAAAATAAAGTGTTCATAAAATGCTAGGAAATGAAAGGTGGATATTTTTTGTGTATTTGTTTTAGCTGGAGATGTTTTTCGAATTTTGTGTTTGTGGATTATTTGGTTGTAGAACTGATTAAAACCGAGTGAATCTCGAATGATTAAAATCGGCGCTCACCTCTGCGCTGACCTTCTGAAGCGGCGAAGGATTTTGGCTCATCAACTCAACCCTTCTCCTTCGTCCAGCATTTGAAGATAGTTTGGGAAGGGGTCCCTTAATGGGACTTCCTTTCTTGCAGACTTAGGTTTTAAGCCAGACGACCCCAACCTTACTTTCACTTTCTCCACTTTCACAAAACTTTCTCCAAACCCTCCCTAAGGAGACAGGAGTGAAAGCAGGGAAATATTTAGCTCCGCATCTTTCACATTCCGGGCACAGCACACACCGCATTTGAATTTCATGTCACTCCGCCTTTCGTGTTTTCACTTCCAATTAACACGCATTTTACTCAATTACTCACGGTTACTCTTCAAAATCCCATTTTACTCATCTACTCACATCACTCCTCAAAATAAACCGATTTAGGAGGCCGAGTGCCATCATTCAAAACCGACACAATTGAAATTAATTTGGAAATTTCAAAGCTAATTAGACAAAAAAAATAGTTATTTCAATTTTGCTCTCTCCTGCTTTCTCTTTTATTTCACAACTGCTTTTTCCTGCTTTCTCTTTTTTTATAATGCTTTATTCTCATGTTTTCTTCCATATTGCTTTCTCTTTCTTTTTTGATTAAAAAAAACGATTTTAGACTCAAAAACCTCTAGAATTAAAAGACAAAATAAGACTAAATGATGACAAAATCTACGCTAATGAGTCCTTATCCCTGCCACATCCCTACCCTTCCTTTCATGTTGACCATCCGCTTTGCGGGAATGTCAAATAACGCTCCTAAACGGAAGACTAAACAAGCCATTATTTTTAGCTTTATTGTGATGTGAGCATAGGATAGGCCCCTTAAGGGCCTCTCACTGTTTAGCCTGGCAATTGCAGCAGAGGCGATGAGGCCCTTGAAGGGTTTTCTGTGGGAATGCAGGGCCCATGGGGCCTTGAGCTACATGATAGGCCACGCCCCTTTTAAGTGTGAAAAGAGTAAAGTTGGAGGGCTTGTAAGATTAGGGCCTGGACTTAGGGAATAGGTGTAAGTTGATGAGAGCATAATCAGGGAGGGCTTTGGCAGATAAAGTTTGCAAAAAGCTTTCTCCAACTTTCTCCCGGTGAAAGTGCTCTGCATTCTAGACACTGTCTGCGGAGGCTCTCAGGCACTTTCTCCAACGTAAAATCCAAGACCAACCAATAAATCGTCGTTTTTCAACTTTTTTTTAAAATTCTGCAAGCTTAAAGCTTACAAAAGCGGTATATAACGTTTTCTAAAAAAAATATTATTTTGAATTAATAATAACTACAAAATTATGATTTTTCAAAACACATCTGTAGCTATTCTAAAACAAACCATTTAAAAACCGTAAAACTTGTATTACTTCCACTTTAAGTTTTTTTTTTCATCATTAAAAGTTCACTCCGTTTGAAGATTGTTTTTGTTCAAAATCTTTTAGTTTGGAACTTTTTTTTTGAAAAAAAAAAAAAAACCGTTAATTTACGTTGTCGTGTCGTTAATTTACCGTTAACTTTAAGACTTAATTTATGCAAAAGTTGCAATTAAAGTTTTAAAACATGTTTTTAATCGTTTGCCATTTTACCGCTATTAGTTTTTGAAAAGTTTTTCTTGCCAAGGTCGGTTTTTCGGGTTGGAGAAAGTTGGACGAAGCCTCATTTTCAAAAGTGAAAGTTTTTGGTTTTTCGCCGCGCAATATCCTGCTGGAGAAAGCTGCGATTTTCGTTGCATCAAATTTTTAGACCTGAGCTCTGCGAGGAGTTCTGCTTCGTTTACTTTGTGTCTAAATAGCTAATTAGCCTCAATTCTTCATCCACTCAGGTTCCTCTCGCTCCGTTGGCGCCGAATTAAGGGCCTTACATTTGAATATTCTGCGAATGAAGGGGCCTAGGGGCCCTTAAGGCCCCTTAACGGCCCTTCTTCAAAATATTGTCATTCAAAAGTCATTAATTTATGCCCTTAGAGCCCAGCTCTACAACAAAGTGCACCAAAGTGAAAGCAAAGAGGTGAAAGTCAAATTTAGTGGAATTATGGTGAATTTATTTTGAACAAATCAAGAATGTCGTTAGGGAAAGTAAAGTCACGACGGAGCTCATGGTGGCTCTGTCCCCACCACTTTTCGGCGGTGGCTCGGAAACGTCCTCCGGAACCCTTCCGGCGTTTTTGCAGTGCTTGGAGTACGGGCCGATGCAGGCGGCGTAAGCGATGGTGAAAGCCACGTGGGTTTGCTCGTGGACTCCCGGAAAGAGATGGGCCATTGGACCTTGTTTTAAATTTTAACATTTCAGATTTAAAAATTTTCGATTTTCAAGATTTCAAAATGTTCAATTTTTAGAAAATTACCAGTTGCATATACAGGAACGTCCTCTCCACCGTGCGTCTCGTCCTTGGTCCAGAACCCGCCAAAGTGCGGCGCAGTTCTATTAAGTTCGACCTGGAAATATTGTTAAAATTGAATTAACCGGGCCCTCACATGGCTTTAAGGGGCCCTGAAATAAGAAGGCCCTGGACCCTTAAATATGAAGGCCAGTAACTTTAAATATGAAGGCCCTGTAACTTTAAATAGGAAGGCCCTGGACCCTTAAATATGAAGGCCAGTAACTTTAAATATGAAGGCCCTGGACCCTTAAATATGAAGGCCCTGGACCCTTAAGTACGAAGGCCCTGCACCCTAAATTAGAAGGCCCTGGACCCTTATATATGAAGGCCCTGGACGCTTAACTATAAAGGCCCTGGACACTTAAATATGAAGGCCCTGAACCCTTAAATATGACGGCTCTGAACCCTTAAATACGAAGGCCCTGTGCCCTTACGCCAGTTAAATTCCGAAAGGTATGCGTTGTTCCGGAGGCGTTGACCGTGGCGCTCAACTCTTCGGTTGTGAGGTTGAGTCGATGGTAGGCGTAGCCGGGGCCGTTGGTGTAGGACAAGGTTTCGTAGTGGTAGCCTTCTGGTGTCGTGTCACCGAGTCCTGCAATTAATTTGCATAATTTCGAGTTACCGTCCGCTTTTCTCAAGCGAAGGGAGAGGGAAAAGGGTTCAGAATAGTGTTCATTTCCAGGTTTTAAGCGTTACGGTGCATAATTTAAGTCTCAGAAAATTCCAAGTGAAAGCAGAATCAGCTTCGGTAAGGAAAATTACGCTGGAAAATAATGGTTATTATAAAAGTCGTACTTTAGGCCTTTTGCCTAAAAATATTTAAAAAATAACTTGAAAATCAAAATATACGAAAACTATCATCAAAGAAAAGTTTCAATTTTCAAAAATACAGCTTGACTTCTTCTTTAATTGTCATCGTCATTGAGTTTTATTTAAGCCCAACAAGCCCGTCCAAATCCAACTCACATGAATGAGCCGAAAATCGACCGATTTACTAATGCCGAAACCTACCTTTCCGTTCTCCTCTACTTTCCTTAGGGAAAAATAACGTACAAATTCTAATAAGTTAAACTTCGGTTGTTATTGGGAACCATATTTGTAAAGTTTTGTAACTTTACGGTATTTTTCTCTAAGGAAAGTAGAGGAGAACGGAAAGTAAGGTTTCGGCATAAAAGTATGATAAATTTAGTCACGACTCGACCGATTTTTATCGAAAGTCGACCGAATTAGCCAAAATTCGGTAAATTTAGTCAACAATGAGACCAATTTAGTCAAAAGTCGGACAATTCAGTCAAACGCCGACGAATTTAGTCAAAAATAGACAAATGTAGCCTAAAGTCTACCGATTTCGGTCTAAAGTCGACCGATTTCTATCGAAGGTCAACCGAATTAGTCAAAAGGCGAGCGATTTAGTCAAATCGACCGATTTCTATCGAAGGTCAACCGATTTAGTCAAAAGTCAACCGATTTAGTCAAGTCGACAAATTTCGGTCTAAAGTCGACCTATTTAGTCAAGTCGACCAATTTCGGTCTAAAGTCGACCTATTTAGTCGACCAGCGACATAATTTTTTACCTGTAATTGGACTTCCCCTAAGTGGGTAACCGTTGACAACAAATGCATGTGAGTGGTCGGCCGTGACGATGACAAGGGTCTCCTTGTCGTCAGTCATCTCGAGGGCCTTGGCGATGGCCTTGTCAAATGCAACCACCTCCTCCATGGCCACCGCCGCCAAATTCGCATGATGAGCATGATCTATTCTAAATTAGAGGAGAAAGTAGGAGCTTTTCATTAGCAACTTCCTGCCCACCGCCCCTCCTCCCTCCCCCGGAGTCAGAACCGTGCACCGTTCCAGGCCCCTCTCCCGCCGCGGTGCAGCGTCCGATAATCAATAGTTCTCGGGATTAATTGAAAATGTCAACTTACCTTCCGCCTTCTACCTGCGGGAATTCAATTAATTTTAGTTTCTTTAGCCCTATAAAAGATCACGGCGGTGGAGGCCTTACAATGAGCACAAAACCGCGGCCGTTCCTTTTGAGGACGTCGATCGCCTTCGTCGTCATCTCCTCCAAACTCGGCTCGTTCGTCCGCTCCTTGTCGTAAGGCAAGTTCGAGGGAGCAAAGGTCCCTGAATTCGAAAAAGTGGTTTTGGCGGGAAAGTTTGAAATTCAAAACTTTTTGAATTTTCGCCTTTATGGCGCCATTTACCCAGGAGATAGTCGACGGAGTGGTCAACGGTTAGGAGGGACTTCCGGTCATTGACATACTTGAACTTCCGGCTCTGATTCCCTTGGAAGTTCATCCACTCGTAAATTAAGTCCCGCCCATCACCGCGGAAGCACAGTGAGGAGTCGTTGAGGGCCAGCGACGGTCTAAAGGTCTGCTCACCCCCGCCAAGGATGACCTTTAATGAGGTCAAAGGTCAAAAGCCTCGGGTTAACGAAAACGGTTCAAAAAATTTTGGAAAGAGAAAGTTGGAGAAAGCATTTTCTACAGCAATTGTTCTACTGTCCGGCAATTCAGAAAGTATCGAAAAAATTACATAAGGTCAATGACCTTCGGAAACGGACGAAAAGGTCGATGACCCTTCGATGTATTCTTGTTGACGTTAAAGGGCAAGGACAACATTAAAGAAAAATGTTTTGGGGAGAAAGCTGAATCATATTTCATATAACTTCAGAATCGCAAAAACTCCAGGTCAATGACCTTTTACAAACAGATCAAAAGGTTATTGACATTCGAATTAGCATGGTTTTACTTAAAGGGTCAACACAAGTGGAATACAAATGAGAAATATTAAAATTGTCGGAAAGAGAAAGAAAGGAGAAAGCATTTTCTGGTGCAAATGTTCCAGAATCGCAAATATGAGGAGTCAATGACCTTTGCAAAAGGATCAAAAGGTTATTGACCCTTTGAATTAGTATAGGTTAAATTAAAAGGTCTAATTATATACAGAGCATTTTTTTAAAATCGTAAAATTTTTACGTTGATGTTTTTGCCCGGTTCATCTTCGATGAGTTGGAGTGAGATGTCCTTGCAGCCCTTGCGCTGTTCCTCTGGAATCTTGGTGTCACACTCCCAGTCACGGTGTGCACTGTGGGCATAGGCCGCGGCGGGCGTGGCATGTGACAGCCGAGTGGTCGTAACGACACCTAGAGGAGTCATTGCCCTTAATTACGACATAATTGGCCATTCACGCCACACACGCTCACACCCTCTCTTTCCTTAAGTACTACTCAGATTCCCTTCACGGCGTCCCTAGACAACTTCATCTCTGTTAAGGGCCCTCCTACTCGCCCTTGATGTCAAGGGGCCCTGATTTGGGCCCTTCAGTGTCCAACAAAAAGTTCAACTAAGAATTCTTCTTTCAAAATTATGAAAATCGAACTAAAATCTATTTTTTTTTGAAATTCCAACTTTAGAGAGCTGAAATTTTTAAAATGGACAATTTTGGGTACCGGATCCGGTACCCGTGTTCAAAATTACTGTTTGTTAATGAAAGAAAAACTTTTTTTTTATGAAAAATCAACAAAGAAGAACAGTTAAAAAAACAGTGCAATTTGAAATTTTGACTTTGCAGAGGCGAAATTTAAAAAAAAAAACAGAATTTTGGGTACCGGTTCAGGTACCAATTTCTACTCTTGGTCGGGCTTGCTTTTTCTCTTTTTCCACGGTGTCATGACTAGCTTATTTTATTTTGAGGGAAAAACCGTTCGTTTACCGGTAGCTTTCCCGGCGTCAATGGCCCATGAAATGATGTTGTCGAGGCGGGCCTTGGCCTCGACGTCCGTCCTGCAGACGTTGAAGGTGGCCGTGGCGTCGAGGCCCACGGTTAGGTAGTTGGTCTTGACACCGCTGAAGAGGGCCGTCGCCGTGGCGGCCGAGTCAGGCACTTGGCGGTCCACGTTGTACGTCTGGAAATATGCAAATGAGGTAAGAAAACGCCATGTACTACAACCTAGCTAAAGGAGCTCGGGAGCTAATCCTTCTTAGTCAGCGGGAAAATGATTGATGACTTTTGGGCTTTGGGCTCGTTCTCTTTGGCTCAGAAATCGTATGTACTACAGCGATTCGAGCGTAAAAATCAGCGATCTGAGCGCAAAAATTCACATGTTATGTTTACAAAAACAGAGTTTTGTGAGACGTAATCAATGTAAATTTGCCTTTGTGTTTTTGTCAGGTCGACGACTTACATAAACTACGCTTGAAAAATGTAGTAAAGTTCAAATTTGTGTAAAGTTAAAATAAATTTCACTATAGATTTTTTTTCAAAAAATGCACAGAGAAAGTAGTCTAGAAAATTCTTCAAAATTAAAACTCAGGTTGATTTTTTCGTTTTCAACGAAGCGATTTTTAGTTCAATTTTCCAGAATTCAGCGATTCATAATTTCTTATCTAGTAGAAGCGATTTGTTATCAAATTGTGAGACTTTCAGCGATTAATTAAAAAAAAACACACAAAATTTAATTATGACTAAACTTAATTCTGGCTGATTATAATACTGAAAGATTTACAATTTTAGAAGTGGTTTAGCATATGAGGTTAACAGAAGGGTTAACGTGGTTAACAGAGAGGTTAATAAGGTTAACAGAGAGGTTAATAGGGTTAACAGAAGGGTTACAAGGGTTAATCGAAGGGTTAACAAGCATTTTCCAAATCTCTTCATTCTGTTCCAGTCCCAAGAGCCGAAGTAATTTTATTGACTGTGCTTGCCACTGTATTTGGCAACTTGGCTTTTTCCCCTTTAGAAAATGCCTATCCATGCCAAATGAGACGTGCTAAATAATAAATGTGTGCCAAATAAGGCTATTTTCAGCGTTCCTGGAAACGCTGGAAAAGAGGGGCGGGGAGTGGGGAGGGCTTCAAAATGCTTTAAACATGATTAAACTATGATGTTTAACATCGTTATTTACCTTATTTTAAACTAAACTCTGTTTAAGAAACTATTTCCAAATGCTAAATGTAGTTGTTTAGTAGCAAATTCTGAACGACTATTTGAAATCAGCGTTTTGAATCTACCATTTGGAAATTGCAATTAAAAACTAACAACGCCACTTAACACTTATTGCAACAATTTAAGTGTCAAAATTGACGAAAGAATGTCTCTGAATTTTACAATTCAGAGACACGCGCATCAACTTTCAACAAAAGAAAATGCCAGAATTTGAATATTAATGTGGATTTATTTAACTTGGACAAAAGCGCTGGAAGCGATAACGATTTGCGCTTCAATAGATAATAAATTGGTTAAGCGCTGTAAGCGCTTCATAAATGCTGAACAGCGTGTTCAATTGTGAACAAAACGAATTCTACTTATTTTGCAATTTGCCACTGAATTGGTCTCAATTTTAGTCACAGTTAGCGGAATTACTATCTATTAGAAGAACTCCACGCTTATTGGATTATTGAAATGTACAGAGACTTCCAAAAACAGCGCTGAGCAAAGAGGACTGAAAGAGAAAGTTCTAGAACAGAATTTTTAGGTATAGAAAGCAGTAGTAGCGGCTGAAACTTTCACAATTCAAATAAGGCGATACTCTAGCATATCAGGGATCGAAACAAGTGGTTTCTTAAACTGGCATGAAATTTAATTGTGGAGTACTTGAGAAAGTCACTGTATTTTATGGAACCTTTGACAAATTCGAATCTAAGCCAATCGAAGTTCACGGTTTGTTGAGTATGTCGTGGATTTTGTCAAATTGAATTCAATAGCGTTCAATGCAAGCAGAAATTTATTCTCTGACATTTTTGTTCAAGCGTATTTATGAAAGCCTCTGTACTTGAGAGAATGATATAATGAATCTAAATTGAACCAATCGTGCGTGAAGAGGCTGATTTAGGGTATTTTTGGATTTCCACAAATCAGCGACTGCTTTTCTTCCAAAAAAAAAGCCATAACTTTGGAATGTAAGTACCAGTGCACTTCTGAAAGTCTATGTACATAACAAAAATCGAACTTAAACCAATGGGAGCTAGCGGATGAGCTTTCTCCTTGAGCATGAAGTGGATTCCCCCAAATTGAGCTATACCACTTTCTCTGAAAGAAAGCAGTAACTTGCGTTTTTCAGTACTCATGAAAGTCTCTGTACTCTATAGAATGATTTAGAAAAACTTAACCCAGCGAATTGTAGCGGAATAAGCTTTCTCTTTGAGTATGAAGTTGATAGAGCTACTGCTTTCTCCACAAGAACCATCTTTTTTTTTAATTTTAATTTTTATCGGTACTTAAGAAAGTCTCTGTACATGATGGAATAGTTGAGATTTAAAAAAGTTCCCATGACATTTCTGGTGGAGACAAGGGGAAGTGTCATGGAGAAAGGATTTAGGAGACAGGATCCCAGCATTCCGTAGGATTTATTCAGTCTCCCCTGCATAAAGTCCATCCTTACCCCATTCACCCGGCCCCACCCCCGTCCCACCTCCCCCGCCCCCACGGGGACTCTGGGAGAAAGTCCTCCGTCCCACTCCCCCGCCCCCACGGGGCCTCTCCTGGGTTAACATACATACTCTACGTGAGCTCATTTTCCGAATAAAGTTACTGCTTTCACTTGCTGCATAATAAGGCCAAATCCAGCCTCAATCTCAAACACTTACTGCAAAAAAAAGCTTACAAAAAAGCTTCCAAAAAAAAGGCTTTCGAGAAAAAAAAGCTTTTCTCTCTGTCACCACTTTCTCCACTTTCACTACAACTTACTCCGCTTCAAAACGCATAATCCAGGGATATTGCGAGGTCATGCGAGGTCAACCAATAAATTCGACTTTCTCCCCGAATTTTCAATTTTCTAACAATTCACGTCCAACAACTCTCTCGCAATTTCAATTCCTAAACCAAGTAACACGCCCAATAACTTTCTCCCCAAATTTCAATGTCTACATAATAACAGTTCCAAGGACTTTCTCCAGTGGAGAAAGTATTCGCAAATAAACAAGGAATCCTCGGGAGTGAAAATTGGGTGAAATTCCTGAGGGCCCCCGAGTGAAAAGTGGGTGAAAGTTGGAAAACAAGTGGATGACATGGCTTCTGACATTCCAAGGTTCGAGGCTTTTAATTACTTTTTGCAATTAAACCTCGCTTCCAAAATTAGTAAATTAAATCGTAGACCACAAAGGCAAAGGCAACGTTGCATGAACAAAGAGCAAAGAGAAAGCAAAGAGAAAGTTAGCGACGATACAGGCGAAAATTTGAGTGAAAGGAAACTATTGATTTCACACCAAAAATAAGTGGACAAAAATAGCCAAAAACCTAACAGTAATTTGCGGTTATTTTGAATACTCCGTAATTTAGAAATCAACTCAATTTCGGTTGCACTACAGCACGGCGTGCATGCTATACAAACTTTTTCAATGATATTTATAAATAGCTAGAAGTTAAAAACTAATTATAGCAGTTAAGTTAAAATTAATTATAATAGTTTTACTGTTTGCGGTTCTCTGAATTGTGTACAGTAGAACATTGTCTTAAGTCCGTTTTTACTGTTATAAAAATAGAACTTTATAGTCATCCTCAGCTTTTCTAAAAACAAAACTTGGAAATCACATTTTATAACCGCAAAATCAAGTTTCAAAATTTCAGAAACTTTTTCCTAAATCTGTGTCAATTACCCAAAATCTCTTAAACTTTTCGCTAAATGTCGTGCTAATTGCTACAAATCGCCCAAACTTTACGCTAAATGTCGTGCTAATTTCCCAAAAACTTTTTCGCTGTGTCCTAGTTTACTGAACAAAAATAGTGCCAAATAATTGATAAGTGTTCAAAAAATGATTTTAATAATTTTCTGCTTCCATTGTACAAAAATTGTAGAAAGCATTGAAGCAATTTTTTGCTTATTTGAATACTTTTTAAAACAAAGAAAATTCAAAAAGGGGCATTTTGATGTAAATCGTAAAGTTTTTTCTTGAAATCGTAAAGTTTTGAAAAAAAGCAAGAAAATTCAGAATAAATCTAAAATTTTCAGAATAAAATTCTGAAATTCTGGAACTAAAAAGACAGGACAATTTAGTGTACAAGATCAGCAGGGTACTTACGAAGGGACATAAAGGGCCCTCTCCATTCCGCAACTTTCTCTCGTCCCCATTTTTAGCCATGAATCATCATTCACAAAAAGGAAAGGGCCCCCGATGGCCAAAGCTTGGGCCCTTGACCCAAATAAATGTCATTTGGAAAGTGCTCAAAGGCCTTTGCATTGGAGGGACTTAGGGAGCATTAAGGCTCCTAATGACTCTCCAGAGCCCTTTGTCAATCCCAATAGAGGCCCTCAGGACACACTATAGCAATTTGGAGTCCAGATAATTATGCTCCGCCAATCAGAGGGCTCTCTTTGTTTTTAAATTATACTTATTTAAAGACCAATTTCCAAGATTCAATTACGATAAAAGTACTATTGATTTCCGCAAGTGAACAGATGAGGATATGCTCAAGAACCTGCTTTTCAACTCGAAAGGTCAATTTAGAAAAAAAAAACTGTTTAGGAAAGGTCAATTTAAAAGAAAGAGTCATCAATTTAGAAAATAAAATAACCTGTTATGAAAAAGGTCAATTTAGAAAAAGAATCGTCAATTAAAAAAGTATCACCTGTTTAGAAAAAGGTCAAATTACAAAAGAAATTTAGAAAAAATAGACTTGTTTAGAAAAAGGTTAATTTAGACAAAAAAAAACTGTTTAGAAAGAGTCAATTTAAAAAAAAGAGTTATCTATTTAGAAAAAAATAACCTGTTCAAAAAAAGGTCAATTTGGAGAAGCATCGTCAATTTAAAAATTAACTTGTTTAGAAAAAGGTCAATTTAGAATAAGGATCTCCAATTTGGAAAACGAAGACTTGTTTAGAAATATATAATTTAATTTAGAAAAAGAAAAAAAAATGAAATACACCACTCGTATTTCAATTTAGCAAAAAAAAAAACCCAAAAGTTTTGCATGAAAAATTGAAATCATTTTTTTAAAGTCCTACATCAAAAGCTACTTTAATTTTATTTCACTTTTAGCACTCCAAGAGTGAGAAAATTAGGTATTGTGAATTTTGAGGAAGTATTATTTTAAATTGTTATAGCTTTCTCTTTTTTCGCCTTGAAAACCTTCCGTGCACTCTATTCATAAAAGTATGGAGAAAGTTTTTTTTTTAGAAGAGAAAGTTTTTTTTTAAAGATTTCTGTAGAAACCGGAAGCAAATTACATTTCTACATAAAAGAAAACTGCAGCGCTTCGTATAAATTCTAAAAGCCATGCAGAAGCTTTCTCCTCTTTTTCATCAAAAAAACTTCTGAGTTAACCCTAAATACGGCTTTCACTTAACCCTAGGCTACAAGAGGATAACTCTAACCTAAAAAACCTAAATGCAGTGTTAACCCTAAAGGGTCGTTTAAAGTTAGCCTGAAAATCTAAAGCCAAGAAAAAATCAAGAATTCGAAATTCAAGAAATTTTAAAAAAATTCAAGAATTAAAAAAAAAAAATAGGTAACTGACCTTAAGAAGTCCCGTATTTCTGAACTTTTCAAAGGTGAGGTAGCCCTCTTCGCCGCGGTGACCCTCGAGTTGACCCTTGTAGATCCGGGCAGCGGTGACCGTGGACATGCCCATGCCGTCCCCGACGAAGAGAATGACGTTCTTGGCCACGCCCTCGTTCCTGGAGGCCCTCAAGGCAGCGTCAATCTCACTTCGCCCCAGTTTCATCCAGTAGGCCCCCGTGGCGTCTGGGAGAAAGTCGGAAAGAGAAAGTTTCTGTGAGAACCCCCTCTGCGCCCCTTGATTCCTAATTAACTTAAGATGCTTTCTCCATTACCTTCCACGTCTCCTCTGGCAATCGTCGCGGAGAGCAGCAGGAGGCAAACGCCAATTAAACCCTCTCGCCTTTGACCCCTGGGTCACATAAAGGTCAATATGCAAATTAGAAGGTGCAAAAAAGGTCCGAAAGGTTAGAACCCTAAACTAAAAAGGTCAGAAACGGGCTAACGACGTCAAGCTTTGTATTTTATGTAACCCTAGGGTTGCATTCGTATTTACTTTGTTAAAAGCCGGTGAAAGTTGATTTGAAGAGGTCGCTAACTTGCAAACTCTGCGTGTGAAATTTAAAAAAATTCAAAACAAACATTTAAAACAATTTTTCACAGTTTAAAGCACAGTTTTAAAACAAAGCAACCAAATTTAAAACAAATTAAAAAAAAAAGTTGTCCAATGTAAAGGGTTACAAAAAATGAACTCAACTAGCCATGGAAAGCCTTACGCCACATTTTCAAAATGTCTGCTTAATTTTTTGGAAATATTAAATCATTGCTTATATTTTGGAAATCCTAATCTTTGCTAATTTAAAAAAAAAAAGAATTTAGAAAATGAAGAAATTTAGAAAACGGAGAAACGCCTAGAATTTAAGAACTGACCTCATTTTCTTCTGTACGGGAAAAGAAAAAGTCTGTTTAAAAAAAAACTTTCACTTTTCCTTTCCTCCAGCGATTCTCCAGGCTTTCAGCGTTTCAGCGCCTTTTCCTTTGTCTTAAAGCTCGATACAGCCTTCGCTTTCCCTTTGTTTGAAGATCTTGGATCTGGCAGAAGCACTTGAATCCAACGGTGCGCTTCCAGTGTTTGTGAATTTGAAAAGGTTTTAAGTTCCGAGATCAAAAGAGAGCAGCTCCTGGAACTTTACAAAGTCTTAATTTGCTTAGCAGTTACAAAAGGAGCTTCAGGATCGCTGAGAATCGCTGAATTTAGAAACGCTGTTTAGGATCGCTGAGAACACTTCCCAGCAGCCTGACACTCAATTTCCAATTACACTGCCTGATAATGGCTCGTTAGAGATGCAGCGAAGCTCCTCGACTGTGACGCTTCGCTGTCAGCGTAAGATCAAGTGGATTAAGTGATGCCGTGAGTAGGAGCTATATAAAACACTCAAATCTAGCATCTAGCATTCTAGAATAAGTGGGCAATTAACGATGCGGCCCTGACCTTGAAAAGTATTAATTATTTCGCATTTCATGGAAGAATCGCTGATTTTGAAACAAATAAAAACTGGAACAGCTAATTACACTGGAAGAATGAAAAAATGAGGTCAATTGTGGGATATTTTGTCAAAATTCTATTTTTTTAAATGAATTTCTTTAAGATTTTTTATTTTTTTAAAAATCGCTGCAATGAAGACTTAAAAAATCACCGCAATGAGGATTTAAAAAATCGCTGCAATGAAGATTTAAAAAATTAATGCATTGAAGACAAGGATCGTAGCGCTTCAAAACTATGGTTTTTACCAGCGATTTTTTAAATCTTTATCTTTGAAAAAAAATTTTTAACAATGATTTTATGACTTTGGCCCCTTTTAAATAAGCGATTCTTTGAAAACAAAATATAGGAGAACAAGTTGTTTGAATTTTTTTGAAACCCGTTGTTTGAATTTTTTAAAAAAAACCGTTGTGACCTTGAGATTTTTTTTGTAAAAAAGGTCACTTTCTACTTATGTTCTACTTATCGATCCCCTTTGCACCGTTGACTGTGGGAATTTTGAAAATGCGTCTGGGAACGGTGTTTAGCACTATCATTTTTAGAATGACCTATCTAGAACGGCTCAAGTGCTAAAAACCGCGGCGGTGTATGAGGTGTGTGAGAATGAATGGCGGTGATATCATACTTTTGGCTCTCATACGCTTCCAGCGTCATTTGGAGCGTCGCCAATGTCTAGGCCCTTGTCTTTGTAATCGCTTCTGATACAATGCGTATAGGCTTTGAAAATGCGAAATAGTTTTCAAAGAAGCGCTGTCTAATTACCAAGTTTCAAAGGAAAGCTAAGGCCTGAATTCTGAACCTATTCAATTTGCTAAGCGTTCTAGAAGTCTCATTTGAGCTCTTAAAGGCTCCCTGGGCCCTTTTCTAAGGCCCCTCATTGTTCTAGATGTGTCATAATTTCTAAAAAAAAAAATGAAAAAGGGCTAAAACAATGAAATTCCAACAAGAATTAATTTTAGAAAAATGCAGTAGCTATATTAAATTAAAAAAAAAAGAAGTTATTATGAAGCGCTATTCACATTCAAAGGACAAGAAAATGACTGAGAAATTGTTCATTTTGATTTTTGCAAAATCAAAACACTTTGCTAAACTCTCAAAAATTCTAATTGTGCCATAAATTCTTAAAAAAAATGAAAAATGAAAAAGAACAATGAAATTCCAACAAAAATTCATTTCGGGAAAATGCAGTATCTGCATAAAGAATAAAAAAGACAGTATTTATGAAGCGCTCTGTGCATTCATTTCAAAGTGAAATTGTGCAAAAAGACATAAACAATGTGCAAAATCAATACACTGTGCTTAAAATTCAAAATTTCTAAATGTGTCATAAATTCTAAATTTCTAAATGTGTCATAAATTCTAAAAAATGAAAATGGCTAATAAAAATGAAATTGCAACAAAAAATCATTTAGAAAAATGCAGTAGCTGAAAAAAAAAAACAATGAAATAAATAGTATTTATAAAGCGCTCTGTACGCTCATTAAAAAGACAAGACAAGAGACTGAGAAATTGTGCAAAAAGACAAAAAAAATTGTGCCAAATCAAGAGACTCTGCTTCACTCTCAAAATTACTCTTGGCGAGAGTCGTGCGCCGGAATCGCAAACAGTTCTACGAATTGACACCCCGGCACTTCTGCGCATGCGCAAAACTTGTTTTTACACTTAAAACTAAAAATTTACCTTTTGCGTGAAAGGTGTCAGTCTGGATGGAATTGAATTTCCTTCCGTCCTCGCAAACAGCCTGCCACTCACTCCTCCACTTTACTTTGAATCACTCCTGATTCCTTCCATGGATCCAAATGCCTACGAAAGGGAAATGGACCTATAAATATCAAATTATTCACCAGAACGCTTTCCCGCTCTCCAGTTAGCACAACCCCTCCCCACCACCAGTAAAGGTTGGAAAAGGGGGGCGGGGTTTTACAATTGTCACTAATTGCTCCCACGCCTCCTGCCAAAAATTCTGATGAAACTGGAACTCCATAATAGGCAGTCTAGATCCCCATAAAAATTAGCATTTCATGTTGGCCATTCAAGGGCAAATTATAGGGGTCGCCAAGGCCTTACCCCACTCAACGAGGGGGCATTTGAAGATTGGGGGATTTTAAAATATACTTAAATTATAAAATATAATATTAAAAATAAAATAAATTTTAAAATAAATAGAAAATATATTTTAAAAAATACTTTTTTTTTAAATATTTTTTAACGCTTTTAACGCTGTTTCGATTTTTTCCTGATTAAAAACACCCGATAAGAATAATTAAAAAAACATTTGAAGTCACGGCTTGAAAAATTTATGATGAAAAATTACTGATGAAGTTTTTATGTGTTTTATGTGTCTTTTTTTTGTGTTTTTTTAAGTACCCACTCAATACCCAGTACCCAAGAAATCCCCGGGTACTAGCGAACCCTGGCGAAATTATTAGCAAATTGTGTGTACGAAGATATTCGAATCATCGAAAATCACACAGAGATGCATAACTAGAGCATATTTACGAAGAATCAGATTATGGAACGCAATAAAAAATTGCAGCTCTCACACCATCAAATATCGCTCCAAATACAAGTCATTATTGCGAAAACTTTCCAGGCAGAAGTGTCAAATTGCCAATTTGGAGCAGAGCGTTAGTGCTAACGGCAGCCGCTTTTCGTCTGTCGTCAACTTTAATTACGTTTAGTTAACTAATTACTCATGACAGTTAACTTTTAACCTCCTTTACAATGTCAACCTAAAGACTTAACTCAGCGTCATAAACATAGAGCAGAAAAGACCATTAAAATTTTAAGTTTTAGAATAAACAGTAAATGTGTACTCAGAGGATTTTCAAAATTCATGTTTGTTGAGATTACACATCCTTTAAGCTGCTTTCTCCACTTAAAAAACCTCCGGTTTACACTCCGGCTTCAACTTTGACCCTTACGTTGTTGTTTTTATGTTTAGAACAAACAAAAGAAGCTGTTTGTCTATTTAGAACAAAATTTAAAAAAAAAACTTATTATCGGTATTGTTTGTTCAGAACAATTTTTTTTTAGGAAACTGAACAAAGTTCTCAAAAAGTTAACAATTTGTTAACTTAATGCTAAATCATCATTAAATGCCGGTTCACTCCCATTAACAATACAAAATGTTCGAATCATCATTTAAATTTAAACGTAATCAATTTTTACTAAACATAAAAATTTAAGTGCTAAACATAAACATTGTTTAATTATAAACGGAAAAATTAAGCTGTAATGTTAAGCTCCTTTTTACCCTTTCGTTTAACCTTGACATTTTGCTCTGATTTTTGCCTCTTTTGCGCTTCCAGTTTCTGGTACAGCTCCAGTG
Organism: Bilobella braunerae; assembly: GCA_034694865.1. Classification (NCBI taxonomy): domain Eukaryota; kingdom Metazoa; phylum Arthropoda; class Collembola; order Poduromorpha; family Neanuridae; genus Bilobella; species Bilobella braunerae. Next base: position 58,392 of record JAQFYP010000027.1, read on the forward strand.
CCAAACGCTGATTTTCTTGAAAGCGATTTCCTTCCAGCGTCATATCTGGAGAAGTAGTGTTCGCTGCGGACTGCACAGGTGCAACGAAAAGGTCAACCACAAGGTGGTCCACTCGAGGTCCAAAGGACTTGACCTTGTATACCCCGGTCACTTCAGAGGTCAAGAATCGCTGTTCAGCGTTGTCAAGTTGCAGTAGAATGGTGTTGATATGCTGCTGGACTTGGACGGCCCAGAGGCAGTGACTAAAGGAATCGTGACCCTGTGACCCCTCACTGACCGCGGCGGTGTCACAGTTCTTCTTTAAATCACAGTTGCCATGGACATGGAGGAAACCGCCGCGGTGCGGGTTGAGGGCCCTGCAGGCAGCGGCGTAGCTGCCTTCACAGGACGGAATGTAGCCGAGGTTCACGTGATCTGCAACGCCTTCGGGTGTAACCTGCAGAAATTGACCTTACCTTGAAAACTTTGTTCTAAATTTTGAAAATTTAAAAAAAAAATGATTTTTGAAATAATGAAGGAAACGTGAAATATTTACCTTCCTATTATCTCCGGCAATTAGAATGCAGCGATTTTGACACTTGTGGTCAACCACGTTTCGAGCTAGCGCTTCCAGCGCATCGGGATTCCAGTCAATGGCATACACCAATTTGGCCTATTTTGAAATATGAAAATTTAGTTTCTAAAACGCAATAAGACAATCCCATATTTAAAAAAAATTACATGTTAAATCTTCAAAATTTGAAACAAAAAAAAACGAAACGAAACGAAAAAATTTCACGAAAAGACTTCTCTAAATCCTTTTTCAGCTTATTCATTATTTCTTTAGCTGTCATTGCCAAGATTGATTGAAACACGTTTGCGAAATTTTTAATTAAAAATGGCACATTTTGAAAAAAATGTTCCAAATTAGCTTGTTTTTCAAATTCCTCATTTCACGACACAGCAGGAGAATAGGGAATTAAACTGTCAAAAACTACTACCGGCTTCAACTAGAGTTACGCCACCAGATGTCGACTTTTTGAAAAAAAAATCACGTCACCCAAAAATTTCAAAATATCGAATTTCTTAAAATATAAAAAAAACCACATGTCATCCACAGTTTTGAAAACTAGGGCAAACTTAACAGAACTAAAACAACAACAAAACAAATTTTTTTGAAAACTTTTTTGTCCAAAACCCATAAATTTCGGAAATAAAAAGTGCACTATTTTAACAAAATTGTTGTGGTCTAATTTTCGAAAAAAAAAATGAGAGACCTGCCGAAGTCCACTTTTAGAAAAAAAAAATGAGAGACCTGCCGAAGTCCACTTTTAGAAAAAAAAAATTAAGAGAGCGGCCGAAAATGGTCGACTTTTCAAAAAAAAAAATTGAGAGCGCTGCCGAAAATGGCTCGATTTTGAAAATTATATTGTGAAAGACCTTTAGAAAAATGGTCTACTTTTCGAAAATATTATTTCGAGACGTGCCGAAAGTGGTCCACTTTTCGAAAACTAAATTTTGAAGGGCCTGTCCAAATTGGAAAGAATTTGATTTGTGGCCTACAATGAAGAATGAGGCTCTTGGAGTTCATCCAGTGAAAGGAAGCGATAGAAGGTGAAGAAGAGAAATTGTCCAAAAAGTGAAAGCAGAGGACAAAAAAAAAAGAGAAAGCATGGACAAAAAAGAGAAAGCAGGGGAAAGCAAGGACAAAAACTAGACGAAGAAATCAGGACAACTGGACACGCAAGACACGGAATGGAAGGAGGATCGCCTGCCAAATCCAATTTTCTCTTTTTAAAACATTCCGCGGGAAATAAGCGTGCGTGCGGAGGGAATTCGGAATTGAAACTTTTGTTAACAAAAATGAAAAAAAGATTCCCTCCAAAAAAATTCTCACTTTCACTTGACCTTGGCCCTGGAACTCTCCAGGAGGAAAAATTCTTCTCCAGCAACAATTCTCCATGGGGAAGAATTGCTGGAGAAAAAAGAAACTGAAAATTAATAAATGTCTATTTTTAGGAATTGAATTTAATAACCGCCTTCCAGCGCAGCGTCCCTCCAACAGAGCAAGAGTAAAGAAATTAAATTCATTTTTCAAAAATTCTACGAGCAGAATAGAACATTATGCTTTTTTCAGCGTTTCAGCGTTTCAAACGCTGATTTGGAATTCAAAGAGTACTTCCAAAGAAAGATGGATCGAGTTGGTTTTTCTGCTCTTTTGATATTTGCCTACTTTCTCTTACTTTCTTTTTCTGTAACCGCATTTTAAATTCTATTTTGTATTTTCTCTTACCTTTTACTTCAAAAAAAAAATTCTGAGAGTAGAACTCCTTTGAAATAAAAAAAAGAGAGCAAAAAGCACTTTCTCCTGGAAATGGAACCACTTCACGAAAAAAATATTCTCTTCCGCTTAAAACCCGTCAAATGAATTCGTTTAAACTCTTGCTCAAAATGCTTCTAAAATGTCACAAAAATATTTTCAAAAAGTTAAACCAACCTTGAAAAACTTGCGAGATTTTTGGAACGAAAACTTGTATAAGCTTCGTACTCAAAAGCGTCATTCAGTTACTTAAAGCGCGAATTCAAAGCGCCATTCAGTATAACTTAAAGCTCTTAATATTTCAAAAAAGAAAATTTTGAGCACAGGTCGATTTAAAAAAAAAAAAAAACTTAAGAACTGTTTACAAAACTTTTTCCAACATTTATTGAACCATTAGAAAAAAAATATACTTGTTTTCAAATGTAAGCTGACAATATTAAATACGATTCGCATATAACACAATTAGCGCAAAAACCTTAAATAATCTGATTCCGGTAAAACTGTCAACGACAACTTTGTCACTACAAACATTTACAAGGTAAAAACAAAACAAGGTTAAAAACAAAAAAAAATTTTTTGTTTGTTTCTTCTTTGCTAAACAATTCCTAGCAAAATGATGATGAAGCTCATGAAAAAAAAAAGTGTGATCCAAGCTTAAGATATTTGCCGCAAAAGTGTGCGAACAGGGCTTAAGTCAAAATGGCATTTGTTTGCTTCAAATTAGTTTTACTTTTTTTTTTAAATAAATTTTAAATATTTTTTTTTAAAAATTGAGTGTTTTACCTTTGCTTTCACCAAATAGGGTAACGTAAAATAGCCAATCCCCGCAAACATGTCAACAACAACTTTGTCACGGCAGTCAAAACCGGCAACTCGAATTTTCTCCGTCGTATTTCCGGGAGAGTACATGCACTTGAGGAGATCCCATCGATATCTTAAAAATTGCGTCAAAAAATGTCAACAAAAGTGACAACAAAATGTCAACAATTTAAATTTAAGACGCAATCAGACGAAATCACTTTCCCTAAATAAACACGAGATCACAATTCACAAAGGGAAGCCTCTCGAGCGTCTGCTCAAGTGCGCACAAAAACACACTTTTCAAATATCACTTCTCAAACATCGTTTAAAACTTGATGAGAACTTCCACTTCAACTAAAAAACGATCGCACGTGTACAATCTTGTTTTGAAATTAATTTAGAAAAACTTTTTTTTAGACGGAGTCAAACACTTGAAAAGTTTTGTCATTATTTTGAAACACCAAACAAGCCCTTCCTCGGACGCACTGATCCTCGAGGAACGTAAAATTTACTCTTTTTATAGGACTTCATTCTAGAAGCTCTAGGAAATTTAATTTTAAGTCAAATAGATAGTCAGTGTGCAATGCACAATAGCTAATGTGCAATGCACAAGAGTCAATGTGCAATGCACAAGAGTCAATGTGCAATGCACAAGAGTCAATGTGCAATGCAC